>PYAF01001441.1:1104231-1121244 GCA_007407185.1 Glycine tomentella
ACCAGAATCAATGCCCTTGAAAAACCATGAGGTATTTGGAATTTGATGGATTGATGCACCATGAGATGATGCAGCAAGTTGTGTCAAGGGTGTACCATTGAAATTTATCATGTTACTCAACCCAAGACTTGGTGCTGTGTTTCTAGAACCCCATGTTTGATTTGACAGAAGAGAGAGAGCACAGCTCGAGTCGGTGATCCCAGTGTAACTTCCCCCTGGAGGATGTCCCGGGCCGGTGAAGCTTGTCCCACCCACCGAACCTTGCAAGAAAAGGTCAGATGATGTCTCTGAGTTGCCATGCCAGCTAAGTGTGGAGGTTTGATTTCCAGGAGCTAGCTCAGATGAAGTTGGAAGTGAATTTCTCAGACTAAGCTTCGGGTATGAAGCCAATTCCATCAGAAAGTTGCTACCTCTGCCACTATTATCTGTCAATAAAAGTGCCAGAGATTAGAGTTTGTTTTACTTTTATATGCCAGGAATGGCACAAGCTGAAACTAAATATGCTTCCCAATGGAAAAATTGAAAGAGACATGAAACTGATATTTTACTGATAGTTTCTAACCAAAAGCAGATGAAGAAAGTCTGGCATAGCCAGAGGTTAAGAGGGAGCTGGGTGGGGGCTTTCTCCGACGTTCATTATGGCCAGCTAGTCGCCTACGGCAACTTCTTTTTCCTTGATCAAACTCAGGAAGCTGATGAAACCTGTGCAAGACTATGAAACATGATATTAGCTTTTACAAATATAAATGATTCCAATTTACGTCAAAGAGAGGTGAATGGGTACAAGCATACCCAAGTGCCAAGACTTAAGAAATGCTAACATGACAAGTCTACTGTTACCTTAGCATGACATGCTGTTGTTGCCACAAATTGGAAGCACTTAAAATATTTGTTTTATTAAATCCAGATGCAAATGAGATGGAATTTCTAACTTATTTGAATTAGTCATCATTGCAAAGATTACCGAACATAAGCAATATGTATAAACCCAAGAACAAGGGTATTCCATATGACATAGTAATAATTCTCACATCTTGCAATGATGCACACCATGTGAGCTTGTTTTGCATTGGATGAGATGGCATATTAGCAGTATAAGATGCTCCTTGAGCCCTGTTTTACTGAAGCAATCCTCAAACATTGCTTAAGTAACATTCTATGGCTCCATGATACTTAGAATTCAGCTTTAACATATTAGTAAAATAAGACCAAAACAATACCAATGAAGTTCTTTATCTTCTATATTACCAAAAGGGATGGCATGGTATTTACTCATTAGTGCAAGACACCAGAATAATTCAAATGAGAAGTCATCAAGCTTAAATACAGGGGATAAACCACAATGTACCGATAGTACATCTGAAATGCTGGGAAATTGGATGCTAAAAAATCCATCTTAAATATATTTTCACGATCTTTCTCATAATATGTATTTTAACTTAGAATATTCAGAAGTAGGTCCGGAAATGAGTCGAGTTCAGTTCGGCTCGGTTCAACTCATTAATATTTAGCTCAGCTCAAGCTTGACTCAAGCTTGACATGAATCTTTATTTTTCATCTCGAACCCAACTCGGTTCAAGCTCACAAACAGCTCAATTAAGCTTGTTAGCTTGGATCACATGAACCAAAAGTCAAATTTTTTAAATCCTATACATTTCAAATTTTCAATTTACTAGTAGATTTTAGATAAAATTATTGTTTAATTTTTTTGAAAAGACAAAACTGAACTTATTCTATAAGCTTTGTAGGGCCACAAGGTATAACAAAAAAAACATAATTATAACCAAAGTCTGCATAAATAAAAACTACCCTACCCTAGATATATAAAATAATAGGAAACCCAATCAATTATATATATATATATATATATATATATATATATCTTATAACCAAAGTCTGCATAAATAAAAACTACCCTGCCCTAGATATATAAAATAATAGGAAACCCAATCAATTATATATATATATATATATATATATATATATATATCGAGCCAATTCATGAATCAAATGAGTCAAACTATTCGCAGCTCAAGTTTGGATCATTTATTTAACGAGCTCAAGTTCAACTCATTTGGTTCATGAACCAAATTCAACGAGCTGATTATTGAATCGAGTTTCGAACTATTTTCGAGTTGGTTCAATTTGTTGCCACTCTATTCAGAAGAATATTGTTTTGCATTATTAAGGAAAAATGTAACTTTTGACTTAGATAACCCTTTTCAAATGTGGAAGAACCATGAGATAAAAAAAAAAAAAAAAAAAAAAAAAAAAAAAAAAAAAAAAAAAAAAAAAAAAAAAAAAAAAAAAAAAAAAAAAAAAAAAAAAAAAAAAAAAAAAAAAAAAAAAAAAAAAAAAAAAAAAAAAGACACAAATTACTCTAAGAACAGCCAACAGAAAGCTATCACAGATCCAAAAAAAACTGCATATAAAACCACATTCATTGACAGATAGACCATATTCTCCATATCCTGGGGTTGGAAACTTTCCAAGTATGATGGCCATCTGTCTCCAAAATACAAGCTTATTACACCATTGAATACTATCCTAGAATGCCCATTAGCATCCTCTAGCACTAATGAGTCAAATTGAAATGGATAGTACATGTGACAACTAACAGTCTGACATAGCTAGCACCATAAAATAGAATAGAGATGAATAGTCACATAAGCAAAGCATGTGGTTAGGATTGCATGATCCAGCAACACCAATTGCACTCATTCTCAATAATGTATCAACATGTCAAACTAAACAGTATGAAAACTAACATTAGTCAAGGATGCAATACATGACTAGTGTCTTCATGCGAGGAAATTACATAAACAATCAGACAACCTATCTGTTTAAGATAGACTCACGTTATGGATGACCAGACAACGGAAGGTTGCAGTCACTCTCAAACTCCAATTAGCAGAAAACTTTCACTATGATACTAATGCAAGCCTTGAGTAAGAATCCTAGGTTCACATCAACAAGGAATTGCTCTTGTAGTACAAATAACATGCCTTCACAAAATAAAACAACTCGATTCATAACAGTAAAATACATGGATGTATCTTTACACAGATCACATACCTAAAGAGTTTGGTCATGTTTGGTAACAGATTATATTTGGAAAATTATAGTTATTTTATTTTTTTCAAAGGCTCTAATCTATAAAAGGAAAAAAAAAAATTATTTCTCCAAAACAGATAATCCAAACACAAAAACAGTAATGAGAAAACTGTAACAGCATATCAATAGTTCAATACACAATTGAGGGCCCCCTCAAAGGCTAGAGGGAAAACAGCATAGTAGTGTTTGTCTTATTTTAAGACTACAACAAGTTGCACACCCACTTCAAGCCTTTTTTCCGTACAAACGAAGTTATCATTTTTAATACCAAACACACCTGGGGTTGCAAGAATCAATTCGCTGAAAAGGAAAACAATAATATTTCACACGCGTTATAAGACAGCCGTTCAGATAAGCACTTTAAAGCTAAAAGCTAGGAGGGGGGAAAGCAAAGTATACCGAGCACAATCAGCCAAATCATAACTGAACAAAAAACATCTCAAGAACAGACACAAAGAATCACACCACACCAAAGCCTTGAACAAAAGCAAAGCCACGATTAAGGAGCTAAACCAACTCCAAACAAGTAACACACACACACACCTATAACTGCACCGACAAAACAGGATAACATATTTCACCTACAAACCTACACCCCAAACCGCAGAATAACGAGCAAAAAAACTGAATAAAATAAACAAGGCCCTACCCTACTTTATCTTACCTCAATATTAAAATAACAAAAGAAGAAGAAAAAGAAAGAATTTTCAGTTTTGTTTCAGGTAATAATAATAATAATAATAATAATAATGAAAGAAGGGGTTTGACCTGCTACACTGTTGACAAAACCTTTGTTGAAGACCAGCAACAATGACTGAAGGGTATTTAGAGTGCATGCCACAGACCTTGTGTCTAGAATAGTAAGCTTTTGCATCACTCAGATCTACTTTGCACCCTTCAACTTGACACCTAGGAGGTTGAGCTGGTTGAGCAGACCCACCTCTTCCTTTCCTTGAAGAAGAAGAAGAAGAAGAAGAAGAAGTAACAGTAGCAGCAGAAGAAGAAGAAGAAGTAAGAGAGGTGGCTGGAGTAGCAAGACCAACATCCTCAAAATAGATTTTTTGGCCGAATTTCAAACCGTTGAGGGACTCAGAAGGGGAGAGTTTGGCGTCTGAAGCCATTGGAGGTGGTAATAAGGAAAGGTAGCAGGCTAGAAACTAGAGTGTATTGTTGTAACTATTGTTATTGTTAGTATTATTCATTGTGGTCTGTTTTGATAAGAGTAAGAAGAAGTGAGAGAGAAAGAGGAGGTGGTTGAAGTTGAAGTCATGAAAGGAGTGGTAGTGGGAGAGTAAAGTGGAAGACAAAAGAGGAGGTGGAAGGGTAGGGAAAAGGAGAGAGTTGACGCTGGGCCATAGGTGGCAGAGTGTGTGGTACACTGAGAGAGAAGAGAGAAGGAGCGAGTGAGTGTAGTCAGAGAACCAAACACACCCTTGTCTGTCCAAAACCAAAAATAATGGAGCCAGCCAGCTACGAGAGACAGATTGTACCCTCTCTTCTTTTCTTTTTTTTTTTTTTCTTCTCAACTCAACAATTTCCTCTCATCTCATTGCTTCAAAAAGTTTCAAGTTTTTAACCATTCCAGGCCCTAACAAGTGTAACTGTCGTTTTGTGCAACTTTTTCTGTCCCTGTCACACTTGCTAGCTGGTGCTACATACGAAAGGGATGTATCCATGGACCCAAATTTTACAACATACCATCATTATATATTCATTTCAGAATCAAATGAAAAAAATCTTGACCTTGCAATTGCAATTCATTGGCACTTATTATACTCGGCTCAACCCATTGATTCGAAAATTAGACAATTAATCGATCTCAACTATAATTGGATCTGATATGCACATATTCCATACGAATCGATTTGACTCGACTTGAATCACTGACATGATTACTTAAAAGGTCAAGCATTTTTTAATTTTTTTTAACAATTGAATCACAACAAACGTTGTTTATAGACTTGCATATTTCTTTTTATCAAAGGTGAAATTCTTAGATGCACCTGGAACAATAACCCAAAATGCTGATATGACGAACAATGAATGGATCAGAGCAATAAAAATGTCTTGTTCCAGATGCACCTAAGAATTTCTCTTATCAAAGATATAATCACATCTTATAATTTGAGATGATAAAGTTATTTTTCTTTTAATTTTCTCTTAGCTAATTTGTATGAGTATATGTGTAGAAGACTTATCAGATGAGAATGGTCATCTTATGTGAGAATAAGAATGACTTTATTCAAGTCTTAAATTAAAATGAAAGATCAAGATGAAAACATTTAAAAATCAAATTAAAATTTCATTTAACTATAAAATCTTTATAATTTACTAAACAGAAAAATAAATATCTTAAAAATTTAATTTGTGACGTCCTAAAATATCTAAAAACTATTATCACAATGACCACCACAATCGTCATCACCGTTTCTGTCATGGTCACCACCACCATGATCGTCAACTGTCGTAGTCACCACCCCCAACAAGATTGTTGTCGTCGTCATTTCCACCACTGTGATCATCACCAATATAACTATCACCACCGACATTAGTGGTGGTGATGACAGTGGTCATGGTGGTGATCATGGTAGTGGCGGTGATGGTGGTAGCGATTTTGACTTAATTAAAATTTTAAATATTTGATTTTTTGTATGGTAAATCTTATGGAAATTTTATGGTTAAATGAAGTTTTAATTTGAATTTAAAATGTTTTAATCTTATGAGAATGATCATCTTATGTGAGAATGAGAATAACAAATTTCAACAGTTAGATTAAAATAAAATGCTAAGATTAAAATATTTTAAATTCAAATTAAAACTTTATTTAACCATAAAATCTTCATAAGATTTACTAATTAGAGAATCAAATATCTTAAATATTTAATCTATGATGTCCTAAAATATCTCGAACTTAACATAAACCAAACCACTACCCCATCATGACCGTTTCCACCATAACTACCATGACCGCCACCGCAACCACCACCATGATAGTTAAATTGCTATAGCCACTACCACATGACTTTTGTCGTTATCATCACTACCACCACCGCTACCACCATCATTGTGATCTCCACCATGACCACTGTCATTGCCACCAACATGATTATCGCCGTCACCAAATCTTATGAGAGAAAGTATCTTATATGAGAGTGAGAAGATTAAATTTGGACCGTATAACTACATATGGATGGTTAAGATTTAATATGATGTAACTACTTAAAAGGTCACATGACTTTTTAAGATTAAATCTTAATAGTCCATGTTTAATTATATGGTTCATATTTAATCATCTCTCTTATATAAAATATTTTTCTCTCATATAATATGTCTTCTCTCTCTATATATATAGACAAAGAGGGTGAGAACATATAAATATATATATATATATATAGAGAGAGAGAGAGAGAGAGAGAAAGAGAGAGAGAGAGAGAACATATCTTATTAGAGAAAACATCTTATATGAGAGTGAGATGATTAAATCTAGAATGTAAATCTTAACCCTACATATATGGACATACGGTCCAGATTTAATCATCTCTCTCATAATAGACATATTCCTCTCATATGATATGTCATATATGTTTGTATGCGCACACGTGTATGTATGTACATATGTGTACGTTAGCTGATAGTACAATGATAGTTTTAATAAATAGATGATAATAGTATATTGCGTGCTCAAAATTTTAAACAAGTTTGTAATTATGCTTCTAGATATGTTGAATTTTGTTAAAACTTAAATCTTAGGTGTACAAGTTTACATTTAGGAATTTTTTTTCTAATATAGACCAAATCATGTGATCAACTAGTGACTCACTGGGTTAACCCATAGGGGTGTTCATGGGTCGGTTCGAATCGATCTTGGCCAAATTTAAGACTCAACCAATCAAGTTTGATCGGATAGGTTCGGTTCGGTTTTCAGAAGGAAAAAAAATTGAAATTCAACCAAACCTAACCCATTCATGATTGGTTCGGTTCGGCTCGGTTCAACGGGTTACCCATTTATTTTTTTTCTTATAATTACTATTTTATATCATGATTCTTTCAAATATCCAAAACAATTAACACAATATTATCAAATGTATGAAAGTAGTAAAATTGATTCATTTAATACCATCAATATAATATTCTAAAATAGACTTATAATATATATTAAAACAAAAGATTCTTGAACAAGATTTACTATAATAGTCTGAATCACAACTATTTTTTACAAACTAAGCTTTGCTACAACCAAATTTGTTGTAACCAGGGTTGCTGAAACTAACAAATGAACAAAATATGATTCATTAATATTATAAATACTGTGAACAAAATATGAAAAAAAGGTGAAACAAATAACAATATATCTGAAAGTAATACATTAAAAAGTTCCAACACTTATCGTTTCAACACTTGGAGACCCAATAATAGCAGTATATAAAGTCAAACCAACAACTCTAAAAATTTAAACACAACCCATTTAGCACAAAAATTAATTGATATTTTATACAAATATAAAAAATGAAATAAGGGATTATACACCTGATTCAATCTTTTCCACTTCATTTATTTCAACTTGCAAGTCATTAACATTTTGTTTAGTAGATCTAAGCCAGTTTTGGGCACAAATGAGAGCTTCAACAGTAGTAGGACTTAAGGAACTACGAAATGAATCCAAAATTCTACCACATGTACTAAATGCAAACTTAGATGATACAATAGATACAGGAATGACCAATATATCTCTAGCTATATAGGAAAGAATATAATATTTGGATGCCTTCAATTTCCACCAATTCAAAATGTCAAACTCAAGATGGTCATCTTCAACATCATCCTCCAAATACCTATCTAACTTATTTTTTGCATCTCACCATGTTTTTTCTTGATTTTCATTCTAAATTCATCATCCCAATCATCATCCTTATCACCTTTGTCATCATTATGTTATGAGACCATGTTTGAAATCAATGTACTAGAATTAGCTGAATTGCTACTAGAATGAGAAATGGGATGTTCTAGTACATATTGTTGAATCAATTTCTGAATGAGGTCTTTCAATTTTTTCCTCATGTTCATGCTCTTCTCAACATTATACATACGATTAAAACAAAATTGAATGTACTCACATTTATAACGAGGATTAAGGAAAATAGCAACAAGCAAAACGTAGTTAATTCCATCGCTTTCCCAATATTTGTTAAACTTTAACTGCATATTTATTGTTATCCTTTATATCACTATGTCATCATAATGTTGTTTCTATTAATTTTTTTGCAAAAGAAACAAATTAATTGAGCTATATGCTAAATTATGGGAGAAAGAATTTTTTTAATTTTTAATATATATATATATATATATATAATAAAATTTATATTATTATTACGGGTTCACGGATCGGGTCAATAGGTTTATAAATCTAAACCTGTGACCCAACCCGTACATGATCGGTTTTGATCGATTTGGTTTGGTTTTGACCCAAACAAATAAATAACTCAACCCAAACAGTTCAGATCAGTTCAGGTTCACCGATGACCCGTATCCATGAACACTCCTATTAACCCATGGCCCAATATCTCAATCGACTCGATGACCTATCCCAATTTGATAGCATTAAGTTTAGGGTGGGTGTATGGATTGGTCTGTCCCATTTAAGGTCCAATTGTGAAGCGTGCGTTTTAGACTTACCAGATAAGCTTAGTATGCAAAACATATGGACTTTTTCAAGATTTGTATCCCATTGCAAAAGCACGCGGATAAACGAATCAATTCATGGATTCAAATAGTAATTTGAAAAAAAATTAAAAAGTGAAAAGTGTATAAATTAAAATAAGAAAAATTAACTTCATTTTTAAAGCTAAAATCTATCACGCTAATATATACCAACATTTTAAACATCATAATTTAACAATAACAACTTAAAGTAAAGATTAAAATCTTAATCTAATGAATTAAAATCACTTATACATTCGACTTAGACGATTTAAATAGATAATTTATGGGTCCGGGAATAAAGCCCGTCAAATCCATAAACTTAAATGATATGGGCTTTAAAAAAAGAAGACTTATTACTCACAAAGTTCAGGAGCTTAACGGATGCATCTACCATTGATTAATTCATAGCCTCTTGCACTCTTCCCCGTTACACTAGTGTGTTTGGTAGAGGATCTCTCGCGTTTTCCTCGTGGACGGGTCTTTAGCTTTCGCTCCTCTTATCAACAACTCAAAAAATAAAAAACAAAAAAGATAAATGTCGAACTACTGAAAAGCGAAGTTATAATCATTTAACATTTTTTCACACGTTCCTATATAATTAAATGCTATTGAAAAAACCGTTTACTGTAATTGAATGTGCCTGTCTCTCACGTTGCTTTAAAGTTAAAAGTACTGTGTACACATGTCAGTATTAATAGGTTGCTTAAGTAATGTTAATTGGTAAGCGCTTTACACAAAATATGAAACACATTTTTTCAAAACAGTACTATATCCGAGAAAATAGTTTCCTTAGAATTACAAAGTACAAACAACCCTTTGTTTATTATTTATTTATTCGTAATTACTAATAATAAAAACTAGAACTTAACATGTGTTACTTTTGTTTACGTGTCATTTCTAAGGAATTTTTTATTTATAATTATCTTTTATTTTAAAGGTTAAAATAACATTGATTAATATTTTAAAATAATAATATATACACATAAAAAATACTAAATAAGAGAAAACGCGTATTAAGAATATTCATTTTTAATTACTTTTCTTAATTTATACTTATATTATAATTTTAAACCATAAGAAGAAGAAAAATGCTTACATTCATTTATATCGCATATACTGAGCTCCGGTGGTTTAGTAGTTCCGTTATTATTTTGAGACTTTGAATTGAAGTTTGATTATTTCTGTTGAGTATTTTATTTATTATGTACAGCACTTCTGGTGCTTCTTTTCTTTTATATATATATATATATATATATATATATATATATATATATATTATACATATTGCATATCAAAAAAGAAGACGTATATGTTTTTTGTTTAACTACAATATCTTTTTAGCGAAGACAATCATGTTTAAGTTAAGAAATGAAATTTAAAGTTCTTTCTCAAATAAGATTATTGATTAAGCTAAAATAATTTCATGTTTAATTAATCTACATGTTTAATGTGATATATATATATATATATATATAAACTATTAAAAAAATATTTTATGCAAAAATAAGATAAATGAATATTGATCATTGAATTTTATTATAAATAATTAATATTATAATATAAGTCATATTAAATTTTAAATAATTTTGAAGTTTGATTAATCGGAGGGAGAAAAACAAAAATTTTGTTTTGGAAATTTTTATGAAAAAAAATCAGAAAAAAATTGTTATAATCTTAATAAAAGGTGATTTTTCTTCTTCGGAGGGAATGGTGTATTAACGAACAAAGTTTTACTTATTATTTAATTTAATTGGAAAGAAATTAAAGGAAAGGAGAAGTTTTAAAAAAATCTTTAGTCCCAAGTTTAGGGAAAATATATAAAATACTAGAATTGTTGAATAAAATAACAGAGTAGCATATTTATGTTTTTTTAATAGGATTAGCATATTTATAAGAGGAGATTTAGACTGCAAAAAATAAACATAAATAGAGAAAGATCCAAACCTTAATAATATATATAAAAGAGGAAAGATCCTAAACACATATAATATATAATATGGACAATCACAATTAAATTATTCATAATACTCTTTCTTTGATGTCTATTATTTGAAAATGTGGCTCATTAAAACCTTTTGGAAAAAATTGAGTGGAATAAAAACTTAGTGAAGGAAAAAGAATACATCATTCTTCAATAAGTTATCACTTGTCTCATTAAAAATCTTGTAACTTCCCAGAAGATTACCCATCCCAAAATTGCTCTAAGTCAAACACGCTTAAATGTGGAGTTCTTAAGTTATGGGTTATCGAAAAGTAGATGCACCTTGTTGGTATATGTAGTATCTATTATTTCCTTTAAGTTATCATCAACTGTACAGTCTCATACCTGCACAGTCCCTGGATCCCTCTCATTCGGGTGTGTATTCGATTCATTCATGTACCTCTCCCACTGAAAGTCTGTCAGGAGCCGTTCCTTGTTCGTGCCTCATTGCACCGGCGATCACTTCCCGCCCTCGTCAGCGCCCGGGATGTTACATAAGAAGTCCGATCTTGTGAACTAGTTGCTCAATAGTCTTCATTAGCAATAACTTTGTAAAGAGATTAGCTAGATTCTCACACTATCACCATTCTTATAAAGATCATGAGTGAAGAAGAATTTTGGTAGAGTATGCTTTGTTCTATCTCCTTTAATGTATCATTCTTTTAACTAAGCAATACATGTCACATTGTCTTTACATATGATCATTGACGTCATTTTCACTAAAGATAAACCACAATTTTTCTTGCACATGTTGAATTACAGATCTCAACCAAACATATTTGTGACTTGCCTCACGTAATGCTAAAATTTCCACATGATTAAATGATGTTGCAACTATGGTTTGTTTCACAAACCACCATAAGATAGTTGTACCACCACATGCAAATAAATAACCTATTTGTGATCTACCATTATAAGGATCTGACAAATAACCTGCATCTGCATATCCCATTAGATTTGTCTTTGAAACATTTGAATAAAACAAACTCATGTTCATAGTGCCCTTGAGGTAACGAAGTATGTGTTTCACTCCATTCCAATGTCTTCATGTAGGTCAAGAATTATATCTTGCTAATAAATTAACTGCAAATGATATATCGGGTCATGCATAATAAGTCAGGTACATTAATGCCCCTATAGCCCTAAGATATGGTACTTCAGGATCAAGTAGTTCTTCATGGTTTTCTTTATGTTTGTAAGGATCATTGTTCAAATCTAAAGACCTTACAACCATTGGAGTACACAATGGATGTGAGTTGTCCATATATAACCTTTTAAGCACCTTAGTTATATAAGTTTCTTGATGCACAAAAATTTTGCCTTTTAAATATTCTATTTGTAATCCCAAGCAAAATTTTGTTCTTTCTAGGTCCTTCATAAAGAGACTTATTCAATTTGATTGAGTATTCTTCTCTAGAACATTCTTTATTGGGAAAATAGAATCCTTCAAGGAGTTTCATATAAATGTCATTATCAAGAAACCTATATAAGTTATAACAACATCCATTAGGTGTAAATTGAGTCTTTCACGTACAACCAGACTAAATAAGTATCGAAAAGTACTTGCATCCAATACAAGTGAATATGTTAATACAAGTGAAATATGTTTCTTCCAAATCAATACTGGATCTTTGTGAAAATCCTTGAGCAACAAGTTGTGCTTTATATCTCATAATTTCACCATTCTCATTTCATTTTTGCACAAATCCCCATTTATATCCACCTAGATTCACACTTTCAGGTGTATGAACTATAGGTTCAAAAATCTTTCTCTTAGATGGACATTGGTTCTTGATCCCATGTATCATTTATTAATTTAGCGTTATATTATATGAAAACATATCGTCCATGTTGACTTCATTTCGGTTCCATCGTACTCCATTCATGACATAATTTTTTGAGATCTTTTCATTTTCAATAATTCCAGGTACCTGAGGTTCTTCTGGAACTGAACAGTCAATTATGTCTAAGGAATCTTTTGGAGTTTCTACATCCTATATTTGACCATCTTGTTCTTTAGCTCCCGTTTTTGTTCGATGAATTTTGTCTTTGAAACCGATGGGTCTATCACGCTTTATGTGTGTTTGAGACTTGTTTCCAATGTTAGATTGTCCAACCGGGACATCAATTCTTTTTGGAGCATTAGCGGTTGGAACATGTGACTTAGTCACCCTTGTTGGGTCAGTGAATACATTTGGTAATTGATTGGCTAAAAGTTTTCCAAACAAATATCTTTGAAGCTTAACAAGTGTCTATGAGACTTGGAAGAATAAAATTCATTGTCAATGTGTAACTTAGTTCCTCTAGGTAACAATATATTGGCTCTTCTGGAGCCTTCAATAATATGTGTATTGCCAAATATAGTATTAACATTGACTTCTTGCATTACTAGATGGGAGAAAAATTCATTTTTCTTAAGGATTGTATGAGTCATTGCACTATCAGCAAGGCACGTATCTTCATTATTGATATTATTGCCAATATTGATTCTTAACAAAAAAAAGGAGTATACGTATAAAAAACCAATATATGAAAACAAATTTGAAAGATAACGAAACTTATTTATTGCTTCAAAAAGAAAACACATATATAGCCCAATAAAATTATTAAAGTCCAATAAAGTCAAATAACATCGAAGTACGAAAAGTTCAAAAATACAAAGTTCAAACTATTCTACTAAAACATAAAGTTCATTAACAAAAAATATTTTTCTATCTCAATCAATATTCCCATAATTATAATAATCATAAGTTGTCATATTCACTTATGGGAACGAAGCAGGACCAGTTGCGCAAGACTCATAATTTTTCATTAAAGGCTCATTATTTTGCTCAACCACAAGGAAACAAGAAATTAATCCAAAAAATTTTTTGAACCCTTTTTCTTTATATTGTCGTTGCAGGAGCACATTTGATGTACGGAAAGTGGAGAATGTTTTTTCTAACATGTCTGCATTAGTAATCTTTTCTCTACATAAGGCCAATTTAGAATTGATTCTAAATATTGCAGAAGTATACTAACTTAGAAATTTAGATGCATTCATTCATTACGAGCTTTTGGAAGTATCACAATTTTCTGATGGTCATATCTTTCTTTCAAGTTGTTCCAAAGGACAAGAGGGTCTTTAGAGTAAGATATTCAGTTTTCAACCCTTCATAGAGGTGGTAACGAAGAAAAATCATAGCTTTAGTCTTATCTTGATTAGAAGAGTCTTTAAGACCCATTACAACTAATTGTATTTCTAATTGTATTTCTGCATCTAATACCCAAAACAAATAATTTTTTCCTTTAATGTCAAGAGACACAAATTTGAGTTTTGCAAGGTTTGACATGATCAAATACTATCATAAGAATACAAATAATTAAAATGATAAATTAGCAAAGGAAGAATGACATTACATGAAAAGGCAGAAAGTTGAGTTTAAATCAATTTCAACAATCCGAATAATATATCTCAAAATATATACATAATCTTTCAAATATTTAAATTTAGAATTGCTCAAAATTATAATCAAAATAATGAGCGTACAATTTTACAAAACAGGCATCTAATCAATATAAGTAATTTTAAAATGAAATATATATCCCACAGTATTGATCAGACCGTATTTTAATAATAGATAATAATAAAAAGACAACATTTTCATATATAAACCTAAAAACCAATTTTAATTGCCAAAATGAACCTATGAATATTGCAACAAATCAGATACAAAAACATTGCATTATTAATTGCCGAATCACCAAACTTTTTAAGCCAAAATTATTTTTTTAATTGTGGGAAAGGCACTAAATATATGCAAATCAACAAAAATAAAAATTATTTTCGTATATGAAGTCAATAGCCTTTCAAACGGACATATATATATATATATATATATATATATATATATAAACTCAATAAAACACTAATTTAATTTTTAAACCATATAAATAAGATGGATGGGATAAATAGAAATTATACGAGACTACTTTCCCACTGTTAGTAAAAAAAATATTCATTTCTTTTCACTTTTTGTATTGTTTTTCTATTTCAGATGAGAAAAAAATTATAAATTTATTTCTTTTATAAGGTCTTCAAGACCTTTTGCAATAATAATTCCAATTTTTATTTGATAATATCTTCAAAATACATTACATCTAAATAAAATTTCACAATTTACATGAATAATATAATTATATGTATCATTATAGTTTATATATAAAATGATTAGGGAGAAGAAGAATTTTACCTTAGGATGTGATTTCAAAAGAATATAACACAAATATGTGACTTTCTTTTTGCTAATTGAAATACCAATAAATCCAAAGAATACGATCGGGCTAGTAACGTATTGAATACAAAAGATAAACATAAATAACGTATATAAAAGAGGAAAGATCTTAAAGATATATAATATAAACAATTATAATTAGATTATTCATAAGAAAATTAAATATCTTTATTTCGATGGTTTCCCTCCTTCTTCTTGATTTGAAAGCCGACAAACTAGACGTGTTTGGAAATTAGTTCAATTCAATTGAACGTCAACCTATACTTAATGTTTCTTCTTAGTTTATGCATTAAAAATTGGAAAACCTCCATTCAACATGGTTCAAACATGTTTCCAAACACACACCGCATGTCAATCAATTTATCACCATTTTGTTGCTACTCCAAACATGGAGTATTTTCTATAGTTTTATATATACGTGATTTTTATTTATATAATCATTAAATTGTAAATATATATTATCTTAAATATTTATATATATTTTTGTTAAAATTGAACAATTATAATTATATAATTAGAGTATTTTTATTTTTATATATTTTAAAAGAATATATTATTTATTAGTGAAATATTAAATGATTTTATATTAATATAAAAATTTGTAAGTATGTCCTATGTATTAAGAGTTTTCAATTCTATGCAAGATTATTAGATAAAACTGTTCAATAAAAAGTTATCGAATAATATAAGAGTTTATATAATTTATAACCTTACACGTTGATCATTCTCATATGTGTGCGCACTTAGTGTTTTTAAATAAAATTGTTTTTAATAAATATTTTAAAATTTATTTTTTGTACTTTAATTTTTTTTATTAGTTTTGGGTTTCTATTTGTAGCAAAAAAAAAAAAAATTGGGTTTCTACATTATTTTAAAATTGAATTATTTCAGCATCTACCTTCTGCCGTAAGTTGGGTGACTTTTGATAAGTTCTTTTTATCAGCTAAACAAAATCAATATATATATATATATATATATGTATATGTATATGTATATATATTGGCACCAGGGGTACCAAGTACCAACCCGTTTAAGATAGAATAAAAATAAGACCACCAAACCATTGTGAAAAATACATGGATGTGACTTTTGATAAGTGTTGGCTAACATCAATCTAATCAAGCATTACCATATATATCTTAGTCATTACTGTTTATATTATTATAAATATCTTAATATTTAGTTTGAGTTTGTTCTTAGAAATATTTTTGTTTGGTTTAGATCTCTTTTAAAAGTGAATTATGTAGTCTCTTAAGTGATTTTGCTAATAGTAGGTTAGCTAATTATAATCTATGTCATCATTATCTCATGTACCCTGATAACTCAGTGTGTCGCAGTGAGAACAAAAACGAAAAGGAACATATGCATACATTCAGCATTTTTTTTTTCTCTTCTTCATAAACTAATGAAAAAGAGGACATCTCTCCTCTCATCCCCGCATCTTTAACTAAATTAAATATTAAAAATATACCTTCTTTCCTTTCTTCTTTTTTTCATTAAATTTTGGAAATTGTTCTTAAATGTCCAAAAGATGTATACACTTTGAGAGAAATAGAAAATTAGTAGAAATAAGTAAATGATAAAAATATGACATTATAAAAAAAGAAAAAAATGGTAAAGTATTAGTAAATGATGAATGTCTAAATATCAACACTCTTACAAAATTTTTTGTTTCTTTTCTTTAGTTAAAGGAAACCAATGAGGATGAGCAAAGAGGGAACAAAAATAGAAGATATTTTTAGAAGTTATACAACTTCTAAAAATGTCTCTCAAGACTCTTATATGCAATTATGCAACTTAATCGTTTTGATTCTACTAAAACGAAATATACGATACAGAAAAATATAATTATAATCATTGATTATTATTAAAATATTAATGATTTTATAAATTTTATTATAAATTTGGATTCTCATTAAAAACATTTTTTTTTTATAAATTAGA
>PYAF01001441.1:1121344-1132273 GCA_007407185.1 Glycine tomentella
TAATTTATATATTAAAAATATCTATTTATTTGAAATTTTAATTATATAAAAATAAATATTTATCATATACATCATACATGCTAAAATATTTAGTATATAATAAATTTTAATCAATTTTTTAATAAACAGTTACAATATCACCTAAAGGAGTTATTAAAACCCCTTTGTAGAGACCTGAATTCATCCACGTGAATCTATAATAATAGATAAAAGGGATATACATTATTCTTTCTGAGTGATGTCTAAATTTGTAATTTACAATTTATTGAAACTATGTTTGAAAACTGAATAAGCGCACATTCCTCATCTTTTGATATCTGATAACTGCACACTCTCTCATCTTTTGTTATTTTGTAAATGCATCCTCCTATTTTTGAAACACAAGTGAAAGCAGCCACAATTTCCCATCTCCATTCACAGTTTCTATGCAACCCCATTTCACCAATCAATCTCCACATTAGAAAAACAAAACCCCAAAAGGAAAAAAAAAATAAGTAGAATTTCTTCTCCTACCATGGCTTCCAAGATTCTACCTCTTGTCGTTTTCCGTTCAGAATTAATAATTTAGATGCCCTGATGTTGCAATAGTACAAGGAATATTCTTAGATTTTTTTTTTCTGCATTTATTAGCATTTCTCAAATAGAGAGAGATAAAAAAAACAAAAATGTTAAAGACTATGATATTATTGTTTTTTTTTTGCATTTTTTTAACACTTATGAACACATGTTGTTGTAAGTTATAACCATCGTAAATGCACCTTCGACAAAACATCTCTTTTTTGTATTTTGAGTTAACGGTAATTATGAGAAGCTGCTCGAAATTATGAGGTTAATTTTCTTTTTAATTTCTTAAATTTTTATTCTTCTTCATGTTATTTTTGCTACTAAATACTTCTCTTTAAATTATACTATCTTCTTTCGGTTCATTTATAATTGAGATGGAGTCTTCCATATTAATCTATGTTTTCTTATTTTATTTATGCACCAACCTTTCTATTTTGCTTCGTCTTTATCCCCTCTATTTTTTCCATGTTTTATTTTTCCAAAGACTTTTATTTTGGATTATACGTGTGAAATCAAATTTCATTTTTGTAATGTAATTTGTCAACATCATCTATGAGATTGATGCCCAATGAAGACACAAGCGGCGAGGGTAAAATTATTTGGATGTGGTGGCTTTAGCCATTTATTATCTCCAATTATTTTCTATTTATAGTTTTCATTTCAAATAACATACAAAATAAAATAATCTCTCATCTTATCATAAATTCAAATTTCTCTCCTAGTCGAGGTGATGCTTAAGCGATAAGAGTTCAATCTCTTGGTCTAGCTTTAAGGTAAATTAATATGGGATTGTGATAGAATTTATATTATTGACTTATTATAATTTAATTTATTTTGGTGTGAAATGACACTATGACATATCCATGGAACTTAGCCCACTTCCTTCAAACTTATGTCCCCCCCCCCCCCCCCCCCCCCCCTTTTTTTTTTTTTTTTTTTTTTTTTTTTTTTTTTTTTTTTTTTTTTTTTTTTTTTTTTTTTTTAATTTCTCCTTTGTAGTTGAGTTTGATCTATCTATTTTCTCTTATCTCTCACAGGTCACATGTAAGTTAATTTTCCAGCTTCTTCGAAAAATTGGCAAATAAAGAAGCCAAGAGAGTAATGAGGTAGTTTGAAATATAAAAAATCAAAAAACATATGTAGTAGTTTGGCGTTTTAAAATTAAAGAAAATGGATGTTTTCAAATTGCAGTTTGAAAATTTAAAATAAAAAATAAAAGTTTTAAATAATAGGAGTTCAGAATTTTGAAATTAAAAAATGCCAGTTTTTAAATAATAGTGGTTTATTTTTCTTTAAAAAAAGCCAAAAACATATTAGTGGGTTAGCAAGTTTGACTTTTTTATATATAAAAAGGTAGTTTTTACATAATAGTGATTTATTTTATTATTCATCATTAAAAATGTGAAGAAACAACTTAATTCAATCAAACAATCAACAAATATCAAACGATTGTGATTCATTCAAGAAGTTAGGAGAGTAGTGAGGTAGTTTGAAATATAAAAAATTCAAAAAATATTTAGTAGTTTGGAATTTTAAAATTAAAAAATATGAACGTTTTCACATTGTAGTTTGGAATTTTAAAATAAAAAATAAAAGTTTTTATATAATAGTTCAGAATTTTAAAATTAAAAAAAATGCGAGTGTTTAAATAATAGTGATTTATTTTATTATTCACCACTAAAAATGCGAAGAAACAACTTAATCTAATCAAATAATTAACAAATATCAAGTGGTTGTTTTAACAATAAATATCAACCAATATAACATAAAATAAATATTAGAAAAATATCGTTGTGCATAAATTTCCATGAAAAAAAAAACCTTTTTTATGCTTTAAATAATTAAATAATGTAGGATTAAATAGTTAAAGAGATATCATGCATGTTCAAATTATTCCTATCCTCAACATTTATTATGTGTAAGTTAGTCCTAAATCCATTTATCCATGATTTATAACAATAAATAAAGAGGGTATAATTTTTTGCAACTGTTTTGATCTCCAGCAATCTCTATTAGTCTCATTCCGCCCTTTGTTAATTACATACTCTTCCACTTTAAGTAATAATATTTTTGGATTTAAAAATCTACCAATTAATTAATTAAACTCCCAAACTTTTTTGCTATTTTTTATTATTTTTAAACTTTTATACTATCTAGATTATATATTTTCTTTTAATCTGACATGTCATCCTTATAAGAGAAATTATAATATTTTTTAAATTTATAATATGATATGTATATTAATTTTAATTATTTTTTATTAAAAATACATGATACAACCACTCATATATATATATATATATATATAGCAATTATAATAATATTTTAACACAATAAAAATACAGATATCTAAGAATTTTTCGAATGTATTTTGTATTATATAAAATTAATAAAACTTTATTTTCTACATATTATATAAATTTTGATTCAACGTATCTTATATGTAACAACATATATGCGGAAATACAAACTTAACGGCGCCTGTGTTTCGCTATTATATATAACACTGTTAAAGAATCTAGCCTTGCGGCAGTAATCAGGTCATTGAAACATACAGCTCCAAGAAACCTGCTTCCTCGTGAATTAAAAAGTTATCTCTCAATCTTAAAGCATCTCCAATAAAGATGTTTATTTGGATTTTTTAAGCATTTTTTTAGTCTCTACAATATTTATTATGATTCCTATCATGTCATTCTTTAGGAATTTATCCAATATTTTATTCTAATGTAATAAATCATAAAAAATTCAAAAAATTCATATATTTATATTTTTTTATTATATAAAATTTAACATTTTTTAATTTTTATAAATATAAATTAAAATAAATAAAATGAAATGCGTAACAATATAAAATAAAATTTTACATAATAATAAATAGTTAAACACAATAATATCGAAATAAATAAAAAACATAGACCTCGCAAAAAAATATTACATAAATTTAGTTATTTTTATTTTCGTTTCTGAAACATTGTTAAGAACTCCATACAAAGTAACTGAATAAGCACTAATTCGAACATAAGGACTAAACTTTTAATTAAACAATTTTTTTTTCTAGTATGGTCACAATACTTTTCGTGGTCTTGGCGTTATTGTTCCGACGACGTGTTGGATGTATCCTTCATGAGGATTTCATACTCCATGCACCGTTCTCGATCTTGCATACACCTTTCTTGTGCCTTCTTTAACTGAATAAGTTTTAATGTGTTTGTATTCTTCTCATTCATTGCACTTTATATGCCAGATAAATCAACATTGTTAGAAGCTTCTTTTGCTTTACTCTTTCTTTTTGCTGCTTTTTGTCCAATTGGGCAAGACATTGGCGATGACGTATCATATTCTTCCGCTTCAATGGGTGTCTCTGTGTTAGAAGACGACGAATAATTTCTACTTGTAGAAACCTTTGTTCTTTTTGAAGAATTTGACATAAATTCTGCATCGAATTTTGGTTGATTTTTCAACAACAACCAAGCATGCTCAACCTCAATTTTTACTTGTATCCTGCGAGTAAATCAAATGAGCATTAGTCATGCAATCCTTCTCTGAACTTCCACTTCTCCTATGCTTATCTGTTTGTTTGTAGCAACCATTATAATTTTGAACTGCTGGGTGGACCCTGTTCCATCGAGATTTCAATTGAGTCAAACTTCTTTCACAAACTAACCCGCTTTCACGCACATCGTCATTGTTGTACGCATTTTTAATCCTTGCCCAATATTGCTTTGATGTTTGGTCGACACAAATTATTGAATCCTTTGACACATTGAGCCATGATCGAACGAGAATCACATCTTCTGTCACTGAGAATGTTGTACGTGTTTTTTTTTTTTTCCACTACCATTATGGTCGCTCTCATCTAGTTAAATATATAGTGTACACCGATTGTGGATTCAACTTTATTGATAGGGGTGAAATATTAGATAAAAAAGACCTATAACACGTGTTTGGATTGATAGGGGTGATGGTTGACTACAAAATTGTAAATTTTGAGAAGGTGACTTTACATTAGATGGATGATGCATATACCACATGTGTGGGGGTGATGGATACATAACATACCGAGGTGGATTTTGAGAATTTTCACTGATAGGGGATGATTGAGGATTCATAATATATTGTGGTGGATTTTGAGAATTTTCATTAGTAATGGTGGTTGATTTTACAAATAATTATAAGTATTTTGATAATTATATTGATTGAGATCCATTTAAGAAAAAATAAAAAAGTTAAAGAATGATAGGAACAAAAAGATTGACAATTAATAATAACATAATAAAATTATTAAGTGTGAATTTTGTATGTAAATGTTCAACAAAATCATCTATATTTATAAACATTCTTCGGTGCTCTTAACAACTATTTTTTTTTTAAACTTTAGCCTTCAACGGTAATATTTCCTCTCTATGCTTTATTTTTATAAAAAAAATTAACCCTTCACAACCTTCCACTATAATATTTGCTCTCAACGGGTATTTCTCTCTCTCTCTCTCTTCTCTTTTTTCTTTCTTCTCTACCTTCCACAGCATTCCACAACCTTCCACGCTACTTTTCTCTCTTATCTTTCTTTTTTTTTTTCTCTCTTTTCTTTCTTTTCTCCCTTCCACAATTTTCTACAGTAACTTTTCTCTCTTTCCTCTTCATCTCGTCCAAGCTACTTGCTACTGCAACTACCAGTGCTACTCCAAGTGACTGTAGCCACTATCTCCATTTCCAAGCGTCCACCATTTGCAACTAACGGTAATTTTTTTTCCTTTCATCTCTTCATAGAGACCCTCTCTTAGCTGTGAAAAAATTATATTTTTAATGTTAAGATACTGTTTCTTATATAAGAAACGATCCTAAAGAGTGAAGGAATGCACCCTATCACATGGGTTTGTTCCAAAAAAATTTAAAGACCGGTTTCTTCACACTAAACACCCAGAAAGAAATTTGCGTTGGAGATACTCTTATACATACAACAGTAAACTCACAGCTTCTTTGACTGGAATATAATAATTTGATCAACCTAAATATCAGTGTTAATGAAACTTAAAACAGTTTCACCAAATTGCTGTCCACCAACACCAATTGCAATACAACTTTCTAGAAATTCTATAGCACATCTGTTTATTAAACTTGAAAAGCAATACTCAACACAAATAGTTACACGAGAAAAAAAAAAGTTTATTACGTGCGTGCACAGACTATACAATTTTCTTGCTAAAGTAATGTATTTTCATAATTAGAAATCACGAGACTAATCTCCTAATAGATTACTGAAGTCTTCTCCATATGCATATGTTGTCAAAAAATTAAACTCCTATCCTTATATTTAAAAAAATTAGTTATCTATTAACTATACTAGACCTTATTAGTTTATCAGATTATACAATAGTAGAATGTATATATATATATATATATATATATATGTACACAACTTATATTATTATATTTTAAAAGGTGCATATATAAAAAGTAATATGCTATTCAATGAACTGCATGCAGGTACGTAAGTACGTAAAAATACATAAATTTGTGTGAGTATGATTACCCTAATAAGCAGATGGTAAAAGTGACACATAAAGGCAGCCAGGATCGTGCCTACTACTGTTTGTGAAGTAGGGTCCTATATGAGTATATGGATCGATGACTATATATCCGCCACTTTTGAATAGTATGCAGCAATCAATATAAGATGACAAAGTAGTTAAGTATTATGAATCGTAGCAGATTTTGGAACCACCCACATTTTCTGCATTTTCTATCAACCACCAAATACTGCATTTACTTTCCCAATATATAGACAATATCTGAGCCTGCACAGGATCTCATTAATAACCACGCGACGAGAACTAACTAGCGTTACCACTCACCTTACCACCATGAGGCATGATGATCGAGTAACTTACTAAAGGAAATATTTCGCGGTAAAAATTTAAATTGAGTAATGATACTTAGATATTTATATATCATGCATTAACACTTATTTGACACTTTTTTTCTTCTTTTTTTTCTCTCTATCAAATTATATTAGACATTGTTTTCTTTTCTTTTTTCTTTTATTTCTCAATGTGTAAAATAACATTAGATTTCTGTCAATCTTTACTCTTAGTTTTTAAGTGTTAGCAATTTTAATAACTAATGAAATGATACAGTGAGCTCAATAAGAGTGTGAATTGGGGCGTATCATCTAAAATATTTAAATCTATTGTACTTAATTATTTAATTTGTTATATACACTTTAACTTGTCTTAACTTGTTTTTATTTATCCAATTCACTTTTCTAACTCTCAACTCTCCCTGAATTAGTTCAACTTGTTTCTTTTCTTTTTATTGTTTTGACTGTTGATACTTCTTTTTTAAACTTCTACTTAAGTTAGCCTAAGAGGCCTTAGGTTTGTGTTTCTTTATTGGCAGATTTTTTCGCACCCTTTTAATTTAGAGGGTTTTGGTACCTTGACTACGTGTCCATATATCAGACGAACACGTCATTTACTAATGCCCCATCATCTATTTGTTGTGAAGTTTTAAATTTTGCTATTTAGTCCTTGCTTATTTAATATAAAATATATAATAAATAAAATTAAAATATTTTGAGCCCAAATAGACATATCAGAACCCTAAGTTTCTCAGATAGAACACCTAGACGCAACAACCACTATTCTTGATCTCTGCTGCCGCAATTCTTCATCTTCCGTTGCAAATATTGTCAAGCTGCAAACGAGTGGCTATTGAATTCATATTATAGTGTTTGCTTAAAGTTAGTCTTCATCTTTGGTGGGTTTTTGTGGTCATCGTATCAAGTATGAGCCATTTTATCGTGTAGCTTCAAAACTTCGCAAACGAGTTTTTTTGTGTTTCCCCATTTTAATTGATATCGTGATTGCTTTAATATCTATTATCCCTTAGAAAACTTGATCAATCATACCTCTTTTTCCAGAATCAACAGCAACGATAAATGACAGCAACGGGAACAATATTCGATGGAAGAAAGAAGAAGATGGTGTTGTCATAAGAGCACCTTTAATGATAGATTTCAAATTGGTGAACTGTTAAGTAGAATTGAAGATATTAAGATCTAAGACATTTTTTCCTTTAATGATATATTCTAAATTGAGATCTTAGATAATTTTAATAAATTTCATATGAATCTTATTTTTAAATATTTAAAATTTAATTTAATTAATTAAGTAATTAATTTTAATTAATAAAGCATGAAAGATATATAAATATTAATAAAGTATGTAATTAATTTTAATTTTTAATTTTTTTATCCTGTCATGTAAAAAATCATTTTTTTAATTTTGTGCATATCTTCATATTTTTGGGGAAGAACCATATTTCCATGTGAAGATCTTTATTTCCCTTTTAATGGTAGATATGAGAAGTGAGAAATATTCAGATCCCTTCCTAAGACACAGCACTAAAATTTCTCGGCCAAAGTCCTTTCTTTTATTTTTGGATAAATGTCTATTTTATTCCCTGAAAATGTGAGTCGATGATAAATTGGTTTCTAAAAGAGAAAAATTTAAATTTAGTCTTGAATTTGCAAAATACGATAAATTGATTGTCATTAAATTTGGGATACCATTTTATCATTAATGTATTAACAATAAGTTATATTTTTGAAGACCAATTTAAGATTAGGTTGCAAAATTTATGGACTTATTTGTTGTTAAATTGTTAATAGGACTAATCTATCATTCTTTTTACACAATTAAAACAAAATTTGAATTTTTTATCACCACACATTTTCAAAAACTAAAATGAATATTTAGGTTATTTTTTTATTGCCTGGGGTTGTTTCAACGTCTTCCTTGTACTCAAGTTAAAAAAGAATCTCATATTTGGTTTTTTTTTTTTTTTCACGCGCGTGCCTGACTTGTGCTTCTTCAATCTTCAGTCTCAGACCCAATATTTTTCATCTTTCATTATTGATACAGTTTTGTATGTCATTCGGGCTTGATATCATGTTACAGAACTCTGTTATTCCCACCATAGTTTTGCTTTTCCCACTCCAAGCTTTGTTTGTTATTTCACATTTTCAAAAAGACCCTTGACGAAAATGTATTTCTATTACATAATGTTCATAATGTAAATGCATTTCTACTAAGTTAGGAGTGCACCTTCCATACATAATGAAAACACATTATCATTGTATAAATTATACAACAAGAGCGTGTTTTTATTGTGTATGTAAAATGCACCCCCTAATCTAACCTAATGAAATCGGGCTTATGTTGTTCACAATATACAGAGAAAACAAGTTTTCATTGTATAGTTAATTTTAGATATTAATAATTTTTTTATAAAAAAAACTCACTCATTTTCTTAGCAAATCAAAGCACAAAACCCTCTAGCTCCAATAATCAATTAATCAAAGAAAATAGGTGAGTTATGGAGGGTAGAAATAGGTCATACCAAACTAGAAATTTATGTTAAAATATAAGTCTTGCACATTTTTCAAAATTTGACTTATGTATTTATGATAAGTGATTTTAAGGCATCACTTAAACTTTTTAAAATCCTAATCTAACTCAGACTTGTTTAAAAGTTTTTAAATATACCAACAAACATAGTATTATTATATGTTAATGAGTTAATTCTTTAAAAAAATTAATAAATATGTAATTTCAAGATACTATGATAAAAAAAAATTCAATAATACTAATACTGATAATATTATGTTATTTATATTTAGTTAAATAAATTAATTTATCATTTTGAAATAAATACTTAAAGTTTATTTATAAAACTAAATAAGATTTTAAAAATATTTACCTATTTTTATTTTTTTGTGTGAATAGGCATAGGCTAGACTATAACCCTGCAGGCTCTCTGCCCTTTCTAGGTCTATATGAGTATGTGTGACAAATAACAAAGCTCGAAGCTTTGTACCAAAAAATAGAAAAAAGAAAAAAAGACAAAACCAAACCAAAGTTCACCAAAAGAGATTGCAGCACAAGCTTCCAAGCAAGTCAACTAGATCTAACACTAGCTTAGGCCTTCTTTGGGAACTCACTCTCTACAAAAGAAGGATCTCAATATCAACATCATCAGGCATTTTTCGGCTTTACTCCTGATCGTTCACAATCATCACATGTTCTCATTCTTTAATAGGAACACATTCTATCGAGCCCCTTTCTTATATTTTTGTCTTCCTATTTCCTCTCATTTTCTACTATAAATGCATGTTGCTAGAGATACCTAAGCTTATTTCTTTTCCCTTTGAGACTAAAATAACACTCAAAAGGCCAAAATGTGATAACACCTATTGCTAAGTTGACAAGATGGACGTGCGACGCTTTATGTTGAAAACTTCAATGCAAGATTGGAGGGTATTGAGGCTCATTGTTGACACACGTTGTAGAAGACTTGGAATTTCAATCGGCATTGGACCATTCAACAAGAGTTAGATTACTTGACATCACTCATGCTTGTTGAGTAAGTAAACAAATGTATCAAGAACTTTGTTAATTAAGAGAAATCCTCTTGTACCTACTCGTGATGGAAAAAAGAATATCTACAAAATTTCAGGCTTTCTTTTGGCAATAGTTTTATAGAAGACTAAAGGAGCACAGTCTGCTATGAATCCTCAAAATCAAAATCAGAAATAGCACATGAAAGTTACAAAAGCAAAATGAGTAATAACAAGCAACCATAACAAGCCTTACACAATCAAACAAACCGTGTCTCGTGATAACAAAACTCCATCAATTCCAAGGGCTTAAAACAGAACCACCAAGACAGCCTTGCTCACTTGCAATCTACTCCGGCTTCAGCAGCACGGCGAGGCTTGTTCTTACGCCGGCTCCCGTTCTGTCGGAATCCAGTAGACTTCATTGAATCATCAGGGCCTGGCTTTGCTAGGATGCCATTGTCCTCTTTCAAGGGATCTATCTTCTCTTTAACCTGTGTAGATCTCTTCCTTTTTCTTTTATTTACTGTGATAGCCTGAGTTTTCAAATCATTGGTAGAACCATTGCCCTTCACATTCTCCTCATCTTTCTTAATTATTTCAGTTACTTCCACTTCTTCAATTTCATCTGTTAGTGGCTTCACGGGTCTTCCTCTTCTTCTATAAGCAGGGACTTTATCCTCTTCACCACTTCCAGGATCCTCAGCAATTACAGATTGCTTCTTCCCTTTTCCTCTGCCTCTGCCCATTGCCAAAAGCCCTTGTTGACAAAATGTACTAAAATTTCTCTATAAGAAATCTGCGCAGACAAAACAATTACACTTCAAAAGCCAAACAAAGATCAAATAACTGAAACAAAACATGAGTTTAAAAGATGATAGTTAAAAGTCCACATTCAAGGGTTCAAGGGGGTTATAAAGTTGAAGGGAGAAGAAGGAGAGGGGGGGGGGGGGGGGGGGGGGGGGGGG
>PYAF01001441.1:1140368-1175919 GCA_007407185.1 Glycine tomentella
ACAAATATAAAACATTTAATTAAAATAGAGTGTATTTGTTTTTTTAAATTGCTATGCAATTATATTTGATATCGTGTATTTTAATAGCTTTTAAGCTTAAGATTATATGACACTTTAATAGCTTATAAACTTGTTTGTTAAAGTTTTTGGAGAGCGTATAATCTCCTTTAACAGGCTTATAAATCACTTTAATCAAATATGAACTTATTTCAGTAGTTTATAATTTATTTTCATTAAGTTACTTCAATTGACTTATAAAGATAAGCTAACTTGTAAAGATAACCTATTAAAGTTTTTTGTTTTCTCAATTTTGTTCTTAGTAATTTATTTGAAATTCAAATTAACTTATAAAAAATTGTTATTATGAAATTTGGAGTTCTATATTTATTTATTTATTTATGATAAACTATTTATTATTAAGACTTTTTAGTGGCCATGTGGTTCGTGAACGATATCACAACAAAAAGGAAAGACTAAATAACCACTCAAACAGTTGCAGATGATTTGAAACTTCAAAGTCTTAGCTTAAATGCAGAAAAGAAATGTTACTTCCGTTTAAAATATTAAGAAAAAAATCTAATAAAAAAAATTATAGTCAATATTACAAGTAATAAAAAAGAATGTCAAAACTCTACAAGAGATCAAAAACTGCAAAGAAAGGTCGCAGAGCTGCATTAATAAGTGATGGGGACAGGAGAGGTAACTAGGGTCTAAAACGATTTGAAAACGAAAGCAAAGAAAGGAGTACCAAAATCATCATCTTTAGTTTCAAATACATTCATTGCTTGGGATAGTAATAAGGGTTCACTCCTACAGCAGCAGGCGGATCCCCATGTTGGTCTTTCTTTGCAGAAACTTGAGGATAAGGAATCTGCCATTGTATTGGATAAAGAGAGGGTGCAGTGGGAGGAGGGTTTGGATAAGGAGATGCAGAATATGGTGCTACAGTTTGGGGGTAACTGTAATTGATTGGGGGCCCTGAACCAACATGACCTTTTCCAGGTTGCATATATCCTGGTTTCATAGGTAAGGCTGCCATTGGAACCACTCCAGCAGGAAATGGCGGCTGGCCAGTTTTACCTTTGTGGGAATCAGCATATTTTACAACTATATTCCTTCCCTGCAATGAAACAAGAACAATATGTCACAACTTAAATATTTATACGGCATGAATCCTTAAGCTATTGCAGGCTATAATAAGAATTTCAGCTAACATGATCATAAGCTTCAAAGCAGTTGATTCACACAACTTCAATCAAAACATGTGTGAAAACAGATATTTCGGTTTTCACCACAAGTGCATAATGATAGAGACCAAAGCCCCTTTCAGTGTTTACTCTAATTCTAAGAACAGGGATTTAGGGTGAGATTATTGATCAGACTGTTAGATAATTACCAATAAAGAACGAAAATCCTCCAAATGAAATACAACAGACTGAACAGAGGAACTTTATATTTTTGTCAAAATAGGGACAAAAATTTAAACAAAAATTCAGATGAGTGCAGCGAAGTAAAATCCAATATGCAGCTAAAAAAGCAAATTTACCTGAAAGTGTGTAAACAAACATTCTTTTAACAGAGCTTTTCCTTTCACCATATAACTATAATGCCTTTTTCACTCAAAATAATCTCTTTCATTTTTCTTGTCACAATTCCAACACATTTTTTGAGCATAGAAATAATCATGTTCTACCCTCACAGCTAACCTCAGACTTGATATAAAAATTAAATTTGTTTCTTACCCCAAGCATCTTTTCTAGGTCATCTATGGCCTTCTTTGCAGCCTCCGCTGTCTTGTATGTGACAAAGCCAAACCCACTACAATTGGAAATAAAACAATAATAACATTACAGTGAAAACCAGGTAACAAAAGCTACTTAGAGAATCTCCAATAAGAGAGTTGCTAAACACAAATTTTAGAAGTTGATAGTTTGAGAAAACAATTTTGGAACTATAAAGTTGAGAATTTGAGAGAACAAATTGGCACAAAAAGAGATATTTAAAATTGATAATATTGAAAGAACAATTTTTTGGACTGTTAAAATACAGATTTTTCTCTATATGACTGTTGCAAATATATAGATGTAGCTCTATATATAACCACTGCTCTATAGACTATATCAACCAGTTTTTTTAGAAAAAATTATAAAAAAAAAAAATGAAAAGCTGCACCTTTTTGGGTTGCTACAGTGAACACAGTTTTTTTCAAAAACAAGCTCTGGTTTCTCACCATCAGTGAATATATATGCTAAAGTGGGTTGCTCTAAAAAAATGGCAACTATCTTTCTCAGGCATTGGAACTGCTCTTAAAATTAAAAAGACTATAAAACATTGTATCCAAATAAAGTATGTTTCTACTTTTACCGTGATTCATTTGTATCCCTGTCATATGCAACTGAACCTTCCTCTATTTCACCATGCCTCGCAAAATAGTTAAGGAGAATTTCACTTGTGACTTCTGGTGATAAGCTTCCAATATAAAGCTTCCTCAGGGAAAGATCAGGAGCACTACTTGTTCCACTTAGACTCTCACAAGCTAGATTACAGACAGCCAATCTCCCCTGAAAGCAAGAATCACCAAAATCAACCAGGGGAATGTAGTAAAGATGGCTGCAGACACTTGCAGAAATTACTGGTTTATTTTTATTTTTTTTGTTAGGAAACACAAGCAGGAAAAATGGACAAACTCTAACACAGGTCAGTTATGGGGCAGGAGGGAGTTAAGGACCTCAGGGAGGCAAAGTCGGTTAAAACGATGTTTCTAAAGCAAAACTGCAGATTCATGAGAGTTCTAAATCTAAAGCAACAAAATGGGCTAAAGCTTACATCGATTAACTTGCTAGGGGCTCTCAATGCTTGCTGAGTTGATTCCATATTTTTGAAAGTTATAAATCCATAGCCACGGGATTTTCCTGTCACTTTATCAAAGATCACAGCTCCTTCCTCAATTTCTCCGTGCTCCAGAAATGCCTGGAAAAAGAAAGAAACATACAATTATAAGAAGCAATCTACAACGGGAGAATTTTATTTTTTTAGTCTTGTTTCTTGAGTTCAGAGACAAGGTACTGGGTTGGAAATAAAGGGATATGGAAATTGGCATTGGATAAATAAATCTTGTTGGGCACATTCCATGTGGCATGGAAACAATCACATGCATGACACACTAAACACAATCATCAATGCACTCACAGCACGCAATGTTTCTGAAGTAGTATTCCAGGCCAAGCCACGAACAAAAAGCTTTCGATGGGCAGGATCTGCACTTGCAATACTTTTTATTTCTTCTGCAATTGAAGGATATTGGGACCCTCTTTATGCCTCAACATGAAAACAAACACACATGCACACGGTCAATCACACAGCATACAAGTGGGAGCAATGCTTTTATGGCCCTTTTTCAGAGAATGCAAGCACACCGAGCAAGCAGAAGGTACTAAATATTCAAAGATGACAAATGCACATTGTGTATACACATTTATAAAGCAATGCAAGCAACCAAAAAGGGATTTCCATTATACGCATTTATGTTTTGATTTTTATATTTTATGTACAATTAATCAACTGTCTCATCTCATTATAATTATAATAAAGCTAAACTTATCAATTTAGAGCCCTGATGACAAAAGAAGACAAGCCTTAGCTGGCACAACTAAGATGACTGCCTTACGTCCTAGACTCCTAGGCGTCTAAGGTTCAAATCCTCAAAAACCACTCCACTAGCAAGGATAAGGCTGTTTACATCTATCCTCCCAAAATCCCACTATGAGAGAATATCTTGCATTGGCTCACCCTTTTAGAACTTTGATGACCAAGTGCACTGGGTCTGGGTCAAAAACGTATCATCAGCCAGAGCCTATGCAAAACAGCTTCTTTCATTCCCACAACTTGAAATTGCCGGGGACGGGGAAGGGACAGCTTAATGAAAATGTATGAAGGGGAAAGTTGTAATGCTGTCCATATTATAGTTTGAAAATATTCCCAGAGGGTCATGACAATGGTGATACAGTGAAAATGCCAATTCCTAGACATAACACTCGTAACCCTAATTCATAACGACCCATACTTAAACAATATTAAGGCAAAAAAATCCTACAAGTCCAAACTCCATTAAATAGTTACAAATCCAACTAGGTTAAAAAAAAATAGATATCAAAGTCCCGAACAGGCACTACTGCTTTCCAATTTCCACTTCTTCAACCAAGAAACCCATAACGAACTATATATACAAAATTATAATACAATAAACAAACAAAAAAAAAAAAACATCCTTTTGCTTTCTTTCTCTCCTCCTTGGTTCCCCTATTTCTCGATTGACAATTCAACAAAAGGAGGAACATAACTGCAACAACCCTAATCGATGAAACCGAAACCAAAAACAAGATAGCAAAAGAGGATACTGAAACTGATTGCAGATGAGGAAGAAAAGAAGAAGGAGAATATGAAACGCACAGTTTAGCAAGAAGATCGACGAGCTGGGGTTTAGCGAGAGGTTCAATGAGGAAGCGAAGCTCTTCCTTGGAAGCCAATTCACCATTGCCTGCTTCGTCCAGCTCCAGCTTTCTCTTCTTCAAACCCTCCATAGTCTTCTTCTCTTCTTCACCTTTCACCTCGACTCAACACCTTCCGAACCCAAACAATGCAAAATTGCATTAGGTTAATAATTGGGCCTCTCTAATACATGCACACTGGGCTTCTCTTCGAAGAAACTCAAAAGGCCCGTGTTCCGCCAAGACTCACACCATAAATAAATTTATATCTACTTCTTTTTATATACTTTTTAATTTAGAGTTTGAGACTCTTATTTATGTTTTAAAGTAAGGAGAGATTAAATTTTAAAATATATATATATATATTATATTTTATAAAAATCTACTTAATGTCATCAATGTAAAAAAAAAAGGTTGTTTAGTTTTAAAAAATTATGATTAAATTAATTTTTTAGTCTTCTAATTTATTTTTTAGATTCAATTTGATTCTTTAGTTTTTTTTGGGCTTAATTTAATTATTTAATTTTTAAAATTCATTCAATTTGTCTTTTTTCAGTCTAAATTATAAGAAATCACACTTTATGGTAGTTCAAAATCGCATTAAGTGATTTTAAACCGTTATAAAATGCACTTTATAAAAAAGAATTAATTTTAAAAATTAGAGGACTAAATTGAACTTAAATAATAAATTAAAGGACAAAAAAAATAATTTACCAAAATTTATCTAATGAGAAAGATGTCTTGAAAACATTGATATTGGTGTTCATTAATGATTTAACATCTTTAAGTATTCGAAGAAATATTTCTTTTTTTATAATGTGTGTATTTTCCTTTGTATGTAATTGGGAACCATTTTATGAGAAGGATGGAGATTGAATGTGATTGGGGTTTAATTTTTTTGGTGGAATTGAATTTTTTTATTATCATTAATGATACGATTAGTTGATCGAGTTGGAATTGGGAATAAACGATGTTTTGGAGAACAAGAAGATAAAGTTGAAGAGTCATGATTCTTGGACAAAAGAAAATGAAACTTTTTCTTATCCTCACATTAAAGTTGTATCCAAATTAGGTTTGACGCCAACCATGATCCTAACCAAATCATTAAAGGGTGATATGTGGTTTATGTTGCTTAGAGAGAAATAAATTGTAGTATCATTTGAAAATATGAACTATAAAAGTTATGTCGAGTATAATTTACATTAAAGAAGAAATTATAAATTGTAATTGTCAAAACTACTTGTTTTGTTAAGTCACTACGTGAAGGGTATAATAAATACAAGTATTATATTGTTTGTATTCGACTCTCACTTAGTGAATAGTGTTTTCAGTTGTTCTCTTAATTTTGTGACAACTCTCCTTGTGTATATGAATGCTGTGTGAGATTTGTGCGGGAGTGCTCAATAAGAGCACACAGGACATGCTTACATTTTGAAGTAGCTTCCCAAAAATCGTTTCTTACAGTTACATGCATGCTTGATTACCTATTGCAAAACAAAGGCAGCAAAATGGTGTTTGCATATGCCCTAGCATGCCACATGGCACAGCTAGGAAAATAGAGTAACTTAAACAAAACAATTGACCCATCATTTGGGGACAGTCGCTTCTATTTCTGTGTAAAGTGTCTTCTCCAGTTTGGTTATTTCCTTTTGGTAATCTAACATTACTTTGAGCTGCTGGCTCTGCAGTTGAATTAGCGTGTGCAAATTTCGTTGCATCTAGTAGGCCCGAAGGAAAAATAAATATTAAAGGGTAAGTTAAGTCCAAATGCTTGAGTTTCATAAACACTTTTAAGTGATGTTCAATAGATATTTCCATCAAAGCAATTCTGTGTAAAAATAAATATTAAAGGGTAAGTCCAAATGCTTGTAGTTCCGTGATTCCTCAATTTGCATATGGCTGCAAATTAAAGAGTATAATTTAAGAAAACAAATATGGCTGCACTTAATGGCTTGACATTTTAGTGAGAAAAAACTCTTGGCAATTACAAATAATAAATTAAAGTATCATAACAACAATTGTAGGTTGCCGTAGTTTAATTGATGTTACATTTTGACTTGAAGCTCAGACACCCCATTTGTTCTTCATCTGTCCATCCTCAGATCTTTCTGAAAAACAAAGTGGTAACTGTATCATATAATGCACCCCTAATACCAGAGAATGAAATAATAGTTCAATGCATGAAAGTGTACATTAATAATCACCAGCAAACATGATATGTTAAAAATGTAAAAGAAAATATGCTGGTTTGGGTACACCGTGCGCGTTGTAAAACAGATAGAAGGCAGTGTTTGCTAGAAGTATTTAAATATCAGAAGGTGAACATTTGAAGAATGTTAATGAGATGTATCTGGACTTATGGTATGTCCAAATATCTTATCAAATTTCACTCCTATCGAGCATACAATAGTGTATACTAGTTCAAAAGAAATATTTTCAAGGAATTTCTGTGGTAAAAACTGAGTTAGTGGTAGTGTGACCCTGATGTGGTCCACTTATTTTGTTCACTAATGATAATTGATTGCATAATGGAGGTATGGGAGATGATGGGTTGTTGCTTAGTGGGGCTTAAAGGATAACGCACTTCACCTAATCTCTCCATTATCATCTGCAATCATAAACCTCATCTTCACCTACCTGTCTGCCATCATGATTAAGCCTACCTTCAGTGCACACTTGAACGACCTCTTGATGGAAGAGTCTATAAAAGGGTGCAGCTTCAGCTTCTTGAGTCACCGAGCTCATTCTACGTAAGGGCTATACACCATCTGGGCTGTAGAAGAAGAGTTTGGAAGTCTCAACGAAGGAACCTTATATCAGTTACACAAACCATTCAGAGCATATTCAAGAAAGCAATGGCGGGAGGTATTTATGATATTAATATTTCCGCATAGATCTAATTGCTGTTAATGTATAAAAGCATGATTAGATCATCAAGAAAATTAGTTTTCGAACTTACAATTTCATGAGGTATGCATTGATTGCAGTAATATAACACATCAACAATGACAGAAGTAGTGTTTACCCTGCAAAGCTTTGTGCATGTGTATAGTAGACCTACATTTCTGCAAGGCATTTATATTACAAAAATATTAGAGAGCCAATTAAGTGTGAAAGTGGTTGCTAGGCATGCACGACAAAGTTTAAGAACAACATAGTACTTGTTTACTGGAAATAGTCTTACCTGCAAATGACTTTTAACGTGAGAAATGGACAGCAAATCTGATTTCATCATTTCTAGTATCGCTTTAGGCTTTGCCTCTCCGATTAACAATGAATAAATCAAGTATGGGGTAACAAGAGATTTCTTTGTAGTTATGTTTTAAGTGTAACTAATACTTTGTTAACTTACTTTCGGGACCACCAAGGTGTTGGATTGGGCCTTACTCCTTCAATCCTGAGCCAGACCCATTGAGGGTTCTAAAACCCTAAACTTAATTCACCATTATATATGTATTAGTTAGGGGTGGAGGCTGGTTACTCTCTGTTTTAGAGAATCCGAAAGCCACTGAGAAAACCCTTTCGTTTGAGAGCCTCAAGTGACATTCTTGAGTGCACATATGATCAAGCCTCCATGCTTTATATTTGAGAGACCTCTAGAGAGAGCTTGACTTTAACACTCTAGGGAGTTTAATTATCACAATTGTTGGAGAGATTAAGTAAACTACCACCTTGATGTATTTGATTGTAACCCATTATATAGTGTCCCGTGGGTTTTACTTTTTCACATTGACGAAGGTTTCCCACGTTAAACATATTGATTGTGTTCTCTCTCATCTTTACGATTTTATTCTGCTTCTGCATTTGATTTGAGGGTTCATTTTGACCCAACAGTGGTATCAGAGCCCAGGTTCGAGGGTTCTGAAGGAGACAAGATGAAGACCAGTGACATAACTCACGATGGAGATATGTTCAAGCTGATTGCAGACAACTTCAACTATTGGAGATCGATGATAGAAGATCATCTTATTTGCAGATATTTGTTTGATCCCATTGTTCTTGAGGTAAAGTCGACGGGCACAACCGATAAGGACTGGGAGATCCTGAGTCGTAAGGCGGTTGCCACGATCAGGAAATATATTGACAAATGCCTCTTTGAGCACATATCCGAGTTTACGAACGCGTATGAATTGTGGAACAAGCTGGAATCTATGATTCAGAAGAAGACTCCCAGGAACAAAGCATACCTGGTTCGCCGACTTGTGAAATTGAAGTACAAGGACGACATGAGTATGATTGAGCACTTCAATACCTACAAAGGTATTTTGAATCAACTATCCTTAAGGATGTTTAATTGAAAGAGTGGGATGAGAATAATATATGAAATACACATCTAAATGAAATATTGAGGATATTTAATTGAAAGAGCGGGATGAGAGTATCACTTTCTAATATGTGCTTTCTAATTTATAAAATAAGAGTAAATATTATATTTATCAACATTTTTTTTTAATGTTTTCACAATTCATGATTTGATTTCTTTAATTTCACGTTTCAATGTGTTTATATTATTTTCATGATATTGTACTTTTTATTGCAAGAAAAAACCTTCAATTTGATACAATGTACCAAGTTTTTTTGGGACATGGCAAAAAGCCCAAAAGTATCCTCCAACAATCCGGTGGGAGTTGGATGGAATTACTATGTATGTATGATAAAGTTTTTCTTTTAACTATCTAACGGTGTTGCATACATATTTAGGATTAAACTCAAAATTACCAGTTAACTAACCAAAACAATCTTGTTTTAGTTGATCAAAAGCTCTTGATGCTAATATATTAAGATTTCTAAGTTATAATTAAATTTAAAATTAATAAATATATTTAAAAGGAAAATAAAATAAAATATTAAATACATTGGATAAGATAACTAATGTGACTATAATTCCTTAAAACATTATCATTTAAAAATAACTCTTAAAATTATTATTATTCAAAACAAAGATTCAAAATGTAATATAAGAATGGATATCTAAATCAAGATATGATATTTTAATTATAATGGATTCATTAGTTGAGGCTCAGACCTTTGAAACACCAATTTATTTTACTCAAACAAATTATTTTAGTTTCATGTAGTGGAAAGAATCTCCTTTATACACGATAGAGATCAAAAGTATGATACACACATAAACAATATCATAAATAAAAATAGTGAAAGACACAAATTTAACATATGTTTGACAATATCTTTTACCTACATCCTCATAAATATCTCAAAAATATTTATCATATCAAATAAGATTACAAATTTTGTGGACAAAATTGAGAAATCTTCTCCATAATACAACCTTCTCTTAAGTTGCAACCACTTTTACTCTTGTGGTGGTAACCCTCTAGATTAGGTTGATATTTCTTCTTCTTCACATGAACCCTTTGTATAGCAAAGGTCTATATGGCTCCATTGATGAATGGAACTTAGTAGGCCAATTGTCTCATCTCTCCACCTACCTCTCTCATTATGGGAAATGGATGTCACTTTTGTAACTACATCAAATCCTGACGGTTAAAAAAATAATAATAAAAATGAGACAAAGTTTTGGGCCATTAGATGTTGACTGAAGGACCTATTAAGTTGTTTTTAAACTGGAAGAAATCTTGGTCCCTCATTATGGTAGGTAGTGAAATTCTTCAAGAGTTAAGATTCATTTTACCACTTATTCAAATGCACCTCTTTGCTTTCCATTTACTTATATATATATATATATATATATATATATATATATATATATAATATGTGTGAGAAATATGTATTTGATTTTATTACAACTTTTAACTATTGATTTTTTTAATCAATCATTATAAGTGCACTCTCCTCTCTAAATTGTACTCTCTCACCTTAGAAGCATAGTTATAAAATCTGGTTTGATCCGGTTCAACCGAGATCCGATGGTACAACTGGGGCGAGTGCACTATTGGACCGTTCAAGCAAGTGACCTGGGATGACCCGATCAAACCTGATCGGTTTTGATGGAACCCGACGACCTGCCGTTTTTAAAACCTGGACTAGGTTGTGCCACCACTGCATTGTGAGGTAACTCGTCGCGCCGGCCTCGCCTCCGATAACGCGAACGATGATGCCGCGTTGATCAAAGAGGAAGCAGAAGAGGAAGAGAAACCATTGAAGCGGAAGAGGAAACATTGAAGGCTTGAAGCGGAAGAGCACAGGAAAGATGCAAAATGAGGCACATAGAAGAGAGATGCAGTTTCAAATATGAGATTACAGTTTTATTGCTTATTGTACGCCGCGCAACACATAAACAACGAAAAAATGAGGCTAAAATGCGGAAGAGAAGCTTTTATACATATGGGATTATGGTTTTTCGTATTTGGGCCTAGATCCATAAATATATTTACTTCCTGCACTCCCCTTATTACTTACTGTACTCCTTCTAGTTCATTTTTTTTATTAAAAATAGAATTGTTTTAATTTAAGTAGCTGCTATTTACACTTTTTTTTATTAATACACTTGTCTTATCAACTTTAATACTTCAATTGTTATTTTGAATTTTTTAGTATATTTTTCTTAATCAATAATATTATTTATATACTTATATATAATATAATTTTAAATTTTTTAATATAGACCGGACCAAATCGGATCAATTACTGAATCACCAGTTGGACCACTAATCCATTGATCTACTTTTTATAACAATGCTTAGAAGAGTCAAATCCATATATAAAGATTAAATAAGAATACAAATAATTAACGCTTGTACCACGTACAAATCATTAATAAGTTAGTAACATAGACTAGCAAACAAAAATTCCATAATTTCTTAAATTTTGATTGTAATTAAAACTTGCAGACTACCTCGCTAAATTAGCTTAAATTAACTCCCTCATACAATAATGCTATTTTAATTTCTAGGTTTATTTAAAATTAGTAATGTCATATGGGGAATCCTTTCCCTAAAGTAATATTCAAATCACTTGGTAATTTGTAATTAATTGACTCAGATGATTCCCCATAGACACCATACCAAATCCGTCTTTGCATGTTATTAGAGAACATGGACAAATTCATACGTTCAAATAATTACAAAAGAATGATTAATAGGTATAAGTATGCAGCATGACAATGACAAAAATAGGTCGACACTTCAACGATTCTTGGTCTCAATCATGTACTGCATAATCGCATAAGACAGGAAAACAAAAAAGATAAAGAACAGTGAAGAAAGATAACGAACATAACCAAGTGCATATATACATATATGACCCAAACTTTATCATAAAAATGACGCAAGCTGAACAGAAACATCTCTAGATATATAGCTCGATCTGTTGAAAATTGCTGGCATTCATTGTCAGTTCCAATGAATTAATTTATAGGGTGGCTAGTAAAAATAAAATTAACATAAAAACTTTACAACAAATATATATAGCAATGTGAGAGGTAATATTTTTCTAATATTAAAATTTATATTTTACGTACATCAATAGTCTTAAATTTAAAAGAATAGTTTGTCATTTTTCTAAAATAGTTTCTACAACTATTTAGTAAAAATATACTGATCTAAAATGAGTATATCTTTATAACTATTAAAAAAAATTAAAAAACTTTCTAGATTAGTTATATAAAAAAAATATTTTCTAGATCGATTTTTCGCACATTGCACGATCAACATATAACATTGGTGTTTTCTTTTTACAACTTTTATACTAAGAATTGATTTAGAAAGTCAATTTCACACATGTTAAGGCCAAAATTATACAATTCAAAATGAAAAGATCAAAAATATACTATCACTTTATTTGAATTTCTTAAAGAACATGATTCTATATGGGCATTAGTGCATTACTTTCTCTTTTTGAAGACCAGGAGTAAGGTCAATTTCCCACTTTTTATAATTATATATATATATATATATATATATATATATATATATGTTAAGCTGTCACGGTTATGACTTTGGTATGCAGGTCATTCTCATATCATTGAATCTCACAAGCTATATCCTCTGGCTTTGTTAAAGTACGTAGGAGGCGACGCAGACACTAAACTCCTTCTAAGCAATATAATCAACTTCAAATTTCGCCAAACTTTCTGAGATTCCATCGTTCCAAATTTCAATCATTTAAGATTAATTAGTTCTCCGTTTCCAAACTATAATTTAAGCATCAATAATCTAAGAACTTAACATTTTTTTTACAATAAAAACTAGTAGAACAGGGAGACACTTTCCATTGTAATCCTTAAGTCCTTATAGCTTAAAACATCTCATTTTTCATGGTGTAAAATTGCCTAAAACTATTGCATCCAAATCCTTTAAAATTATTATGAAATTGAAAGTGTCTAATTTTTTTCTTGGTAACTTTTACCGCTAATTCAGTTTTGTGATGATTTTAAAGGATTTGAAGATGCAAATACTAGACGATTATAGACAGTGAGGATTAGAAGAGTTTAAAAAATTACAACTACAGATATTAAAGTAGAATATTTAAAATTATATGGACTAAAATAAAAAAATTGTTGTAACTATAAAGAATAAATAGATAATGAAAAATGCTAGCAATGCTCTATTATCTTTTTAAGACTTTTTTTTATGAGTAATATAGATATTTTGATAGAATTTATTTTTTGAAAGAAAAATAACAGAAAAAGTGTCGCTGACATTCTTCGTAGACAATTAAACCTTAAATTTTTAATGTCAAATTTAATGGTTATTACCGATAGGCATAAGATTATAGAATATAGATCCCTTGAGTTGAGGCTGATACACGTGGACCGGTGGACGTACGTAGCTCCAAAGATGAAATGCCAAAGGAAGGACGGCCGTTATTGCCACGATTGAATGAAAGCAAGGCTGAAAGATTTCGGTCTTTTCAAGGAGGTTCAGTTTTTAAGCCTCGGCCAATCAATTAACAATACTTGCCTTTTTATGTTTTGTAGGTTAAATATAGTTACCGTCAATGTATAATTTTTTAACATAAGATGTAAGATGGTAGATCAGTGTAAGTGTAAGATCTTAAGTAAAAATTTTGAGTTTAAGATCTGATCTTCATTAAATCTTTCAATAAAGAAGTTGAAGAGATCTCTAACATGGAGAATAAGTTTTTGTAAAAGATATGTTAAAATCTGCACATTAATCAAAAAAAACTAAATTTTTTTTCTCTCTTTAAGATCTCAAAATAAGATCTACCATTAAAGAAAAAATAGAAGAGATCTTAAGAGATTCTTAATCCTATTTAGTATTATGAGATCTACCAAAAAATAGTCTAAGATCTCAATTTGAGATCTATACTAGTAAAAAGCTCTAAGTAATTATAATTAATTTGATAGGACATTTGTTTGCCACCAAAAAAGAAGGAAAAATAGAAAAATTAAAGAATCTTCCATATTTGTAGAAGCTGATTTAATATACCAAGGTGTGAATCATTTTACAAAACAAATATCTTTTTGTATAATGAACCAAACAATTGATTCGGTTAAAAAGTTAAAGAATAAAAAGTACCAATAATGTTCTGCAAAAAAAAAGTACCAATAATGTTATTTTTACATAGAAATTCTCTGACTCTCTTCATAATATTTTTAGTCTCTTTCTATCACATTACTCACTTTATTCAGTATTTGTTATCTTTTCTTCTCATTTTTCGCATTGTTATTATACATTTTTTTTGGAGAAACTGTATTATATAAATATTTTAATAAAAATAACACTTATAAAAAAATTAATGGATGAAAACATGAAATTTTGAGTTACTCATTTTTTTGCTCCTACTTGGCATAAGATAATGGGCCATTCCAACGTCATTGGGTTGTCCGTTATCTTGTCCCTAGTTTTCTTTTACTCAGCAGAAGGAAAATACTATATTGCATTGGGCACGATGGGTGCCCTGAACCATTTACAAAGGAACAAAAGTGATTCCCATAAAATCTTTCACCCACAGTTAACAGCATATTAACATAACATTTGTAGGACAAATTATGTACGGATTTTATAGGATATATAATGTAAGCACTCTAAATTATGTACTGATTCATAGAGTTTGCATTTGTAGGATAAAGAACAATTTTATTCTTCCCATTACAAAATCACATCATGTAGTCTATCTGTTTCTTACAAGGAGTAAGATTTTGGAAAACTGTAATTTTATACATAACAATCAAATTATTGGCTTGGAGAGGTCTTGGAAGAGAAGAAGGAATTGTTAGCCCCTTCAGTAACAGAAACCTCACTATCTTTATGATTAATTGTTGTCTCATCAGTGGCTGAATTCTGAGTATTCGAGAGGTTATTATTAGTCTTTTGCTGCTGGTCAAACATTTTTTTTAGTTCCCTTCCCTGTTCCTCAATTCGCAACTGTAATTTTCTCTGAATCTGAACCAAGAAATTAAGTTAAATGAAAACCTGAAGTTAGGAAAGAGTGTTATAAGAATCCAACTATCCCAACTCATTCATTAATTTTAGCATTCAATTTCCTCAAAAAAAATTCAACCAATAACTGCCGAACTCTTTTTCCAAATTTTAGCGCATGATAGTGAAATTTCACATCATCACCTATTCCAAAAGAAAGCTAGATTAAATAAGATTACAAACTAAATGTTGAGTATATCTTAAAGGCTTTAAATACATCATATTTTGCTTGTAAAAGTGGTGCATTATTTTAAAGTAGTGGTTAAGAGTTCGATCATGTGAGACTATTGGATTTCATTGTTCTTATGTTATGGAAATCTCTGCATCATTTCTTCCATGCAAAGCTGGTTAAAGGTAAGAAAAAGTCAAATTCAATGTTCAAGGGTCATGGTACTTTCAGCTGATTTGGTCAATACTGAAGCTTTTTATAAGAGGAGGGGAAGGCTTCGCAAAATTAAGTACAATGTAAAAACCTTAAAGGTTTGGAGAACATGGAAATATACTATAGCATAAATAAAAGTAGTAAGAGAAAATGATAGCAAGGATATACCTCTAATTGTTCATGAAGACGCCTTTGAGCATCTAATTGCAGCTTAAGTGCCTCTCTAACTTGTAAGCCACTGCAAATCAAGAGCAGTGTCAATTTAGTATATTTATAAAATAACATCTGAGTTAATATGAAATGAACTAAGCAACTTAATGGAAGTACTAGCATTATAGGAATATAACACTGGTATATATAGGCAAAAGAAGTAGCATTACGTTTTGACATCAAGATGATGCCCATCCTTTGCGTGGGTTCTTTTGTCAGATTTCCCTGAAACAGGACAAATTTTTAGGTTCAGTTTGGAGCGTGAAGGCATTGAAGATCACGAATAAGTGGAGAGAAGAATAAAACAATAGAGAACAGTCAGTCATAATCTAAAACATAATTTCACCATAACAAGCATTGGTAGTTTGACCAAGGTTTCTATCATCAGGAGGAAGAGAAAGTAGATATTTGTCATTTAATAGCTCAAACTTTCTACCATGTTAATGGATGGAAATGCTTTTATTCTTCATTGGAATATCCTACACTTGAAGTCAATAAACTACAAAGACATTAAACCTGTGAACAATCTGCATTAGTTTATTTAAGTCTGAACAATTAATGAATCAAAACCAAAGCAAAAAGAGAAGAAGCTTATATCCCGAGCCTTCTTGACAAGCACTATAACAAAAACATCGGCTCATCGTTGTGACATGAATGCCAGTAAATTCAAGCACCAAGAAATGTCCATGACATGAAAAGAAAACTACACTACAAATATGGTAAAATAAAAATGAATAGAAATTACCGTGACTGGGCTCTGGAATGAATTTCGCAATTCTATATTTCTGCAAATGACTTTTGACATGGAAGATAGTCAAACCATCTGTGTCCATCATCTTTAATATAGCTTTTGGTGTTGCCTCTATAGTCAAGCAGCAAATATAGGACAATCAGATGTTAAATTGTTGTATAACTTATTGCCAATTGATGAATTTAGTTTAAGTTACTCACGCTCAGCGCCTCCAAGCCGATTCACACACTCAACAAACTTTTCATGAAGATCTTTAGTCCATCTTATACGTGTTTTACTTGACACTATTGCCCCATTAGAAGCAGAATTTCCAATATTAGACACACTTCCTGCTGAAAGTGTTGGAGACAACTTCTCAATCGGAGAAGAGAATCTCAGCTGTGGAACAGATAAATTGAAAGATCCATTACCAACCTGCATACAAATGCAATATGATAAGCCAATTGAATCTCCAAAGAATGAACAAGTGACAAAATCTACATATCACATATGGGGTTTGCGAAAAGAAAAAAAAAACATAAAATGAATAAAAAAACCGTACCATATGGTCTTGATTTCCTTTGTTCGGAAATGATGAGCCCCTGATAAGACCATCAATGAACAACTTCTGTTGTTCAATTGGAAGGAACTTGGAACTGGGAAAATTCCCACTTGAAATTTTATTAGACTTTTCGGGGGATCTACGGCATTGATTGCCACTATTCAGTTGAGATTTTACTATGGATTGCAAAGTGTTTGATAAATCAAAGTTGGTTTCAGATTGGTTTGCTGAATCCAAGAAAAGGTTTTCCCTGGAAAAAGATTGATACAAAGGGAATTCCAAATCATTAATCTTACATAACTGAGAGCTCAAAGAGTGAACACCAACTTGGCAATCATATTCTGCAAACCCCATACAGTTTTCTGTAGCATAAAAGGCAGAAGCTGGTGACTCAAAACGGCTCATAATGGTGCCAGATGATTTGACATGGCCTATGTTTGGTAAATCATGATATGTGGTTTCTCCTCCAAACATGGAAAGTGGTCCCATATTCCAAGCTTGTCTGATATCAAAATATTGACAGTATCGATTGCCAAAATCAGAATTAAAATCCCCACTTAGTCCATGACTTTGTTGAATCAATCTCCCCAATCAATTTTGTTCTCGTTCATTGACACAATATTGACACAAAATTTGAAGTTGGATGGTAAGTAGACTAATAGATATGTGTTACAAATTGGGAGGTAGCATCATACATAATAATAACTCTTTGAAAGCTCAACCAAATGGAAGGGGGAAGGGAGAAGAAGTTTGGAAAAGTAACAATAGTAATGCCAATTCGAGCCTATGGCATAAAATTCTCTTTTATATTCCCAAAAGTCTTGAGGTATAAGATTTGAATCTAATTGTCTAAATGCTACCGTGCAAGGTCATTAGCTATTAACTATTCTTGAAGAAGAAAAAGGATAAGAATGAACAATAAAGAATTGACATTAACGAAGTAGAGTACATGGAAACAAACAAAAAGTTTTGTCTAAATGTTGTCTTCACGTGAATTTAAACCAAATGCAAAAAGAATCAATAGAAAAAGGAGGAAAACTAAGCAACCAAACTTATATGGGTCGCGAATAAGAGGTTAAAAGAAGTCCCCTAGCTTGAGGACAACTTCAACAACAAAGCTAGATGGGTCACACATAAGAGGTTATAAAAAACGGTCCCAGACTAATATTAAATACTAATTGATTATCTTAAAATTGGAGAATATTGAGATGGCCTTATGGGCATCTGTAGTGTAATAATTAAATGTTAGATAAAGATACTGGCATAAATTCACATATAATACATTTGCTAATATTCTTATCATGCATGGATTCGGATGAAATAACTTTAACCACACGCGGGGATTATATATATATATATATATATATATATAAAGTCTGTTCCATTGCTTGGCACTGCATATTGCGAAGTGGGTATCAGAAATTACCAGAAAAGTGCATCTAATTTTTATATTCATCATAAAAGCACAATGGAACTTTAACTACAAGAATCCCAGTAGAATTCAGTAACCAAATGGGCTCTCCATTACATAAAGGTAAAAAAAGATGGACAATATCGGACACATAAATCCAGTGCATTCATATGCAGTCTCACTTCCGTATTGCCGTTGGTTTTTATTTAGACATGTTTCTTACCTCCTTTTTTATTTTTTTTCAATTTTATAGCCTAAAGACAACATTGTTTTTAAGTTCTTCATCAAAATATTGAATCACAACATTAACAATTCTTTTCTTATAATTTCCTAGATTTTCTTGGTGAACGAGGCAGGCTTCACTTTCTTTTTCACTCTCAGATTGGTTACAGACAAAAAGAGAAAAGGAGCATGTTAGAAATAATGAGCAATAAAGATAATAAAAGAATGAACATATTTAATGTAGAATTAGAAAACCCTTATGGGAAAACTCACGTGTAGAGGATAATTAAATTCATTATAAAAAAAATTAGTATAAGAGAGATACAAATAGTGACTGTAGTGTCTAATATACTATTGAGAGAAGCCATCAACACTATTAATTTATATTAGTGCATATAAAATTCAAAAACATAAATGGACATACTTCGATCTCAGGTCTATAAATCCGAGATCTCCTTTATTCGTTCATTTATTGTTTCTTGTAATTTGTCTTAGCTTGAGCATTGTATGGAGCTTGAAAATATATCAATGAAGCTATCCTTATTCTTTTGAAAATATAAACATTGGTGCATTTAATGCAGCAAGAAATGTTTTCACCAACTTCTCACATATAATTTGATAAAACATTCTGTTTCTTCACAGTACTCGACTATTCGCGATGTGCAATAGGTAGAGTTATTCTTATTTTTTTTGACAAGAGTACGCATGTTGCTTTACCGAAACATTTGCTTGCTTTTGTCCTTGTTTCATGCCTTTTGAGGTAAATAGTAGGTTAACTATTTTCTTGTTGTTTCTTGTGAATTTGTTTTTCTACAAATCTATATAGAAATTTTTATCCAAACATATATAACCACGATATAATGTTTTGTGTAATTAATGTTTAATAACACAAAACATACAAGAAATATAACTCAGCTAGATAAACAGATACATAAATATTATAAATCTTTGATATTATCTCTGCCTTCGATGCCTGGATAAAATAAAATAACACAAAACATTACAAACCCTTAATAACTAGTAATTAATTTTACTTCGAAAAATCCGGAATGGAGGATTCCCGCGGCCGTAGTGGATGTGGATCATGAAATTCATTTTATGTATATAAACTATTGTATTATCTGTCATCATAGGCAGCAACCCAAATGTCATTATCAGAAGTGGTGGGAATCAAATTAATTAATGGGCTTAGAGTTGAAGTTAAAGGGTGGACAGAAAAATTCGAATTTAATCCCGAACTCTAAATTTATTGACTAAAAGTGCACGAACTCTGTCTTCTTCCTTGAAATTAACCTTTGGCTTACATGCATGTTCATGTGGACAATCTCATAACATGTTGGGGGAGTAGTGTTTATGGTTGCTTCATATTTAAATTACTGCTTAATTTAAGATTCTGTACGTGATTTGGCCTTTATAGATGCTTCGTAACAGTATTCTGTTTAGACATGCTCAATTTAATTTTAAGATACAATAATTTTTGGTCTCTCTAAAATTTTTAAAGTTTGATTTTAGTCTTTCTATATATTTTCATTTGTTTTTGGTCCCTTTAATTTTGAAACATGTTACCTTTTGTCCTTAAAGTGATTTAAATACCACTTTATAAAAGCAAAAAAGTGATCTGAATTAATTAGAAGACTAAAAGTGAATTATTAAAATATTAAATAGACTAAAAGATGACTGAAACTGAGTTTCAAATGCTTTAGAAGGACACAAATATATTTTAACTAGATTTTATTACTATAAGGGAATTGATTAAAATATTTGCTTCTGAACCTTGGTTTAAGGTTGCTTATTTCTAATTGGTATATAATTTCCTATAGAATGCTTGAGACAATGCTTTAAGTCTTAATATACTTTTTTTTTTTTACATAAGCGGGTTGGGATATTGCTTATATTTTTTTTCAGTGATTTTCGGTATGATTTTTTTTCTCAATGATTTTTACTTATAAATTATGATTAAAAAATTATGATTGGCAATAACTTTGAATAATCAATATTGTTTTGGTTTGCAATCAATTTGTTTCTATAGAACGTTTGAATTCATTATAACACACACACCACACACACACAGAGTTTTCATTATAAATTTTTTAGATGAGATTTTTTAAACATAAATTATTTTACTTTAAATTTAGTTTTTAGTTATAAATTTGTTGAGGTTTGTATTTTACTCTTCCTACCTGGTGCTTTGTATTGCTCAATTTTGCTAACGTTGTGGATTGACAAACATTTGTAAATGGATTAGAGTATATCCTTGACTTCATTAGGAAAAAAAAAAAAAACTAGCTTCATTTACTCTGGATGTAAAGAGAACCTTGTTCCATGTTGCAATCCAATGATAAATAAAACATTGGAAAGTGAAAATACTTTACCATAAAGAAGTATATGCTGCAAATATTGCAGCATCAAACTAGCTGAACCCAGTTGACTAAATTTATTTAAGAAGAGAAATATGATGCTAATTAATTTTTTTTTTATTAACAATCATTCTGTTGATTTAAAACAATTCTATCAAACTATTTTATACGATATACTGTGATGGCTACATGTTTGTCTTTTTTTTTTTTCAGGATAACTTTTGATCGAGAGTGAGATATTATTTTTTTAAAACACGGAAATTCATTTAAAAAACTAACCTATCTCTTAATATATGTTTATATATGTTTTTCATATACATAGATTTAGAGATCTATCTCTCACCTACATGCTTAAAGAGAGCATAATTATATGGTAACCTTATTGATAGATTTACGTATTTTAAAATGATAAATTCATTATATATAAAAAAAAATTAATCCCAATCATGTATTAATTAAAAAATAAAAATATTTATTAAAATTCATAAGTTATTATGTATATAAATTTTTGTCATATTGTCAAATTTTTTATATCAATAATTCATTTCTCTTTAATTACTTCCACAAAGTTCTAACCTACAAATCAATGTATGGCGGGTCCATTTAAAGTTTTATACATATATGAAAATTGTGAAATGAGAAATGCTGAAAGAAAATGTTCTAATACATAGACATGCTACTTTTCCGTGTTCCATTTTTAGCTTTACTCATTATTTTTAAATCCAACATAAAATCACTTTTTTTTTAATAAGAACATAAAATAACACCTTGGTTTGGATACCAAGTTTAAAAACTACGCAGTGTGTTTACCGAATCTGCGTATATATAATATATAATTAATGCACAGTGACAAGTTGAAATTGATAATTACATACAATTTTTTTTTATCTTAACCCTTCAATTCATAGAGAAAAAAAAACTTTGATTAATTCAGAATATATATATATATATATATATATATGCATGTTTCCTTTTCTTTTCGATTTATTATATTTCTAATGAATGTCTTCGTTTGAAATTATAGAGAGAGAGAGAGAGAGAGAGAGAGAAAATAATTAAAGCAGGTTCGATGACCATGATTATATTTCTTTATATTTCATTTGTTTATTTAATAATATTTTATTTTTCAATTAAAAGGAAACAATAAGAATGATAGGAGATGTGGAGGTTCGATAGAGTTCTATCAAATCTTTACTTTATTCGAATTCTAATAAAAGGAATATTAGGAGAACCTGTTCTCATTTTCCAAATTAAATATGGTAAGCAATGATACAGCAGTATACTGAATATAGCTGGCTAACTATGAAATTACTTGAATTAGTATATATTATTGTATATTGCATTACTATAGACGTTGATCTAATCCAACTATTTTTTACTTGAATCCGGTTCCAAAGCATTGACATGAACGGCCAAAAACACAATTAAACAACCCAATTAGTAGTAGGGAATGGCATGGAAACAAAAGTTAAGGACAGAGAATGAAGACCGGAGAAAATAAGAAATATTGGTGATTGACACGATAAAGATAAACTTGAATTCATAAGTTAATAAAATTATATTATTTCTGGATGGCTAGATGCATCTGGGCAATTACATATAGTTGTGATCCACGCAACACATGCACATTGGCCCTTAGAACCTCCAAGAGTCACTTTTAGGGTTCCCACTTCCCATTGTCTTCCCTTTTTATTCAGATCGAGCAAAGGAAGATACATCATTACATTCAAAGCCAGCTGGAACTAAAAAGTGATACTTAGTAATAAATAAAATGTTTAATGCCTATCTATTAAAATAATTTTACATAATTATTAAATCAAAAATTATCGTTTAAATTATTTAATAATTATTTTAAAAATTAATAAATTTATTATACATAAAAGTTGTAATTAAATAATTATGTAAATTTTTTATTTTTTCCTCATGAATTTTTTGTAGTACTTATATTCTGACGGAATAAAATATTTTTACACCTTCATATGATATCTTTAGGACTTTGTATAAGTTGATGATATTGGAACATTTTTTTCCTCTTTATTTTTGCATAAGATAGATCGAAACTAAATTTAATTGGTTTCTTTTATTATATGTGATATAAGTTCATCTCAAATTGGGCAGTACGTAGAAATTTTGTATGAAGAACTCAAAAAGGGAAGGCACAATCGTTAATTTTTTTTACTAATTAAATTACTTGTTATTATTTTTTATTAATTAATTTTTTTGTTTTTTTAAATTAGTCCTTAATTATTATTTAAAAAATTAAACTTTTTAATTATTAAAGATAACTTTAAAAGTCTAAATCTTAAAAGCGTTTTAGTTACTTTAATATTTTTTATAAAACTTATGCTAAAGAAATAATAATAAGAATTTTTTAAACCCTAAATTCCAAAAGTTTTTTTTTTATTAATAGTGTTGAAAGTAACTAAAGATTTTAGGATTCAAATTTCTAAAGTTATTTTTAATCATATTTTTTTAATTTTAAAATTTTAAAAAATAATAATCAAAGACTAATTTAAAAAACCAAAAAAATAATTAATAAAAAATAACATATAATTTGTTTGATTAAAAAAGTAACAATATCAAAATCTCTAAAATTATTAGACACACCATAAAAACTCCATATAAAACCAAGACGCAACCCTGAACCTCGCTTGGCTTCAATGCTTATATTTTTATATAACAATGGTTAAGTTATTAGGCAAAAATTCAAGATTAAACCACCCTCAATTTCACTACTGCTTATTCAAGTATATGTACAATGAGGCCTAATCAGACAATAACATAGTATATTTACTTTTTAGCGTTCCTACACAAATTTATATACTTTTTGGGTGGTATAGCCCGTTGCAGAAGTCCCCCCTTTTTTTTATCCATATCTTTCTTTAGTCTTGAACCAATTTCCGCCTGGGCATATTCAATTTAAGCTCTCACCCAAAAAAAAAAAAAATCAATTTGAGCACAATGAATAATAAAACCCAATACACACATCCAGAATTTCACGAAATATCCAGGAACAAAAGTCTGGCATAAAGTTAAACTATACTTTTTTCTGAAATTAATTACCTATAATCTGAAATTGTTTTTTCTATTTTTTAATTTGACTTTTAACTTAAAGGTAAACTATAATTTCTACTCAAACTACGGGAGAAAAAAAAAACAATGTAATTTAAGAGATAGTATTTTAGTTACATAAATATGTATATCTCGGGTACAAATTACAAGCACATGTTGTGTGCCTAAATTATTATATTCAATTTTTCGCAATAAAAAATTATTTGGAAAGTACCTTCAATGGGTTGCGTGCATGAAAGGAATGTCATGGAGGGGGTGATTGGATATATTTTTTTTTTAGAAAAAAGAATGCTACAGATGTCATTAATAAAATTAACCAAATTATTTAAAAAGTATGAATCAGTTGAAGAAAAATTATAAAAAAAGGCGGAGGAAGTATGTATGGAATACTTATAAAAGTAGTTTGCTTCTTGGTTATTCATCGAACCCATTACTTGATCAAACGATAATTGCTTAAACTCGTTTGCTTTGTTTCCAGGACCACTTGACCAGCAAATTGATCAGCACCCTAACGTAACGCAGACCTTGCTGACTAATTAAATCCTTTGACTCCTTTTTTTTTTTTTTTTTATGGTGCGTTTTTGGGGTGTCAATTTTGTACAATTGGCAGGAAATGATCCCCTTGCAAACGAAGATCGCCATCCAGTTTTCCTCACTTGTCCTTGACTCCTTGTATTTATTATTATACCTTTCAAAGCCCTGTTGCACGAGTCTAAACATTGAACACTATTACATAAAACAATTTAACATCAATCGATGTTAAAATGATGGTCATTGAAAGTAAGTATTTTTAACATCAATTTTGAAAAACAATACTAAAAATCATTATCTATATCGATTATGACTAAAACGGATATAGAAATATGTTCAAATTATATATTCTAAAATTAAACATTCTCTATATCGATTTTTTGTGCTTACTACATTGATTTTGGAAAAAATTGGTGTTGGATGTGCCTTTATAACATCAGTTTTGGTTAACCGATGTTATAGAAACACTTTCTATATCCATTTTAGATTAACTGATGTTTTTTTTTTACAAAAAAAATAAAAAATAATAATAATCTTCAAATTGCATAATTTAATACAAAAATAGATTAATCAATACAAATTAAAAAAAAAATGGGAGATAGATGACCATAAAACATAACATTTTGCTAAGAAACAAAAGTACATTTTATTGGCAATCATGTTTCTAAAGTTTACCAAATCCTAACACCAAATGCAACAAAATGAGTCTTGGTAAAAAAAAAACATAAAAATAGTAAAATAAAATAAATCTCATAATAGTTTCAAACTAAATGATTAATACTCCTATAATAATTCTATATGTGGATGTGTTTGATAGTCAATAATAAAATCCTAATCAAACAAGCATATTTTCCACCACATGCTAAAAGATAATAGAAGAACACATGCACCAAATGTACAAAAGTATAACCACAATCACAATGTCAACTTGAAACGCACAAGGAAAAAGAAATAACAAAAACTTATAGAAAAATGGATTTGCAAGAAACCTAACACAAACAAAATTGCAATTACAAAAAATTAAGAAGATGCTAATAAGTTAATCCAACAATGTAAGATACATCAATTTAGGTTCTCGTAATTGTTGTGTTCGGTTCTTACGCTTTTTATTTCCAACCCATCGTTGCCGAGTCTGATTCCAAATAATTACACCTGCAACCAAAAATATTTACTGTGCAGTCCAAAAGAAAAGTGTATGAACAGTGCTAGTCAAATCTAAAGAACATATTTATTTGGTAATTCAATATAGACCAAATCAAACAATTATGTCACTCAAACCACATTTCTTAAATGAACAACGACATGCACTAGATATATGCTGCCATAGTACACCAAAAATGGTAAGATCCTATGAAGGAAATAGGGTAGTGTAAATGCAACTACACTACAATGACATCAGCTTAAGGTTATCAATTTATCATTATATAACCCCACTGTGAACAAAAAAAAAACCCATAATTCTTTTTAAAATAGAGTTTGCTAGCCCACCAATAGACAACATATGTTTTCAGCTACCACTGTGCAAGGATATACCATTTATTTCTATCATTTTAGTTTAATTACAAGAAAAACAATTCAAATTATGAAATGCTAATTTAGTAAAATATATGCACAACAAAGGCGATGAATAATACCGTGATTTACAAATTCAATGGGGTTCGTGCTGCTTTTGGAAGAACCAACATGAGGAACCACAACATGGTTTATTAGAGATGTTGAAGAGATGTTCCCCTATGACTGGACAACGATGTTGTCCATATCATGCGTGCTAGTGAAGCCAAGGAAATGTTAGCTTTAGTTGTCTAGTCATGTGATGAGTCTCTTTTGGTCTCTCTTATCTCTTTATCTTCAGATATGTTTATGTTTACTAATCCTATTAAATTAACTTTCCTGAATTTACAGATTTTTAAATTTGCAGTTATTTTTTTAAAGGAACTACTTTTCCAAGCTATTGAACAACTTCCTAATCAAACATTTAGTGTTGAAGTTGTGAAGCATAAAGAATTCACAGCTTCAAGAACCTGAATGAATGTAATAATCAACAAAAGAAAGAAAGAAAGAAGTCAAAATTACAAAGTGCAGTGAGCAAAGCATTAACTATTGAAACTATTATCGTCAATTTAAGAGATTTAAGATATTGATATAGCTCTAGCTTTCTGCCAATTTCTTTCCTAGAATAAGCATTTGCCACGAGTTAGTAGCATGAATTATTGTAGGGGACAAAAGATTTGAAAAAACATAACTTACATGGAAAAGAAACATAAACGTACACATATGTTGTCTCAGGTCATACTTGTACTACATCTTTTTTAGTTTCTTCCATGCGGCTCTATAGCAAAGATACTAACATGCGGCCCATACTAAAATATCTTAACATACGAATTTGGAATTGTTTCACATTATTTTATATGATATTCAAGAAGGATAAAAAGTGAAACATACATCAAGGAAAAACCTGTACATATTACATTACTATAGTTAACTTCTAAATAGTGAGAAACACAACTCATATTGCAAATTTTGTCATGCATTATTTTTTAAAAAAATAAAAAAAATGACAACATGTGAGTCCCAAACGTAACACTAGCTTCTTCAAAACCATCTTCCTTTACATAAATACACCCATTGCTAGCCATCCAATTATATGCACGTCCTCCTTCTAAAATGGGCAGTCCACCACCCATAATTTTTGTGCCAAACCACACCACTTTTTTTTTTTTATAAGCCAAAGATTTCATTAAAGAGTCCAAGTTAAGCACAAGATGTGTCCTTGGAAGTAGAGAATTTTCATTGGACAAGGTTTTTCTTAAAATGGTCACATGGATCGTGTGACAAATGACAATTAAACAGCATGTGAGATTAATAAATAGTTCAGGACAAGCATACTTACTCCAATCACTGCATGGTCACCCACCACATCTATGGCTGACAAAATTCCTCTGTACCAAAATGAGTACATAGCACAAAGAATTAGGCCCCAAAAAATGAGAATAACACCAGCTTCTAGATAGTATTTATTTATTATATCCCATAATTTATTACTCGCACAAAAATGGCTTCCAATTTGACTTTCTTAGTCATTATGGGATCACTTAAATTTCAGCTCTGGTAATTTAGATGTAGTATAGTAATTATATAGAAGTCCTAGATTCAAAGTCATGTCATATTCGATAAATCTTTTCATATATACTTTACTTTTATTTTATAAAAAATCAACAACAAAATCCTTTCTCCTACAATGCTACATGGATCAAGCAAAGCCATGGTATACTACCAAAGACCAATATAATGACCCAAGGTCTGGCGCGAGTCGCGCCATTGTGGTGCGATTAGCGCCACAGGTCTGGGAGTTGGCGCGAGTAGCGCCAGTCGTGCCAAATGCACTGGAGGTTGGCGCGGATCGCGTCATAGTGGCGCCAGTCGCGCCAGATGCACTGAGAGATGGCGCGGTTAGCCTCAGAGGTGGCGCGAGTCGCGCGGGACCTCTGACAGGGCCACTATAAAAGGGTTATTTCACGTTTTTGGCCCAAAACCTTCCCTTTCTTCTTCCTCCAGCGCCCTACCTCCATTGTTGAGCACCCAAGCTTCTTAAACCCTTGTTTACTCATCAAAACACTCCCTTTAAACACCAATCTCGTTGGAAAACACTTGGTGTGCTTGAATCCTTCATCAACCTCCCTTAGAAACCCCAAATCAGAGAAATCCCTTTCTCAAGGGAAGTTCTTAGAACTCGAGTTTGGCGAGGAATGACGGTGATTCACAGACACCCGGGCTAGGGAAAGTGGTCCAGAGGTCTTCCTTGCCATCTTTGAGGTAAGAAACTCGAGATTCACCGTTTAATTTGTGAGTTGGGGTTTTGGGTGAATAGTAACCCACTTGTGATAGAGCTAGTATTAGCCTTAGGTCCTTTAGAAATGTGTGTTTAGAATGTTGTGAGGATGAAGGATTAGCTGTCAAATGTTAGTTTGGGGAACTTTGATTCTTGGCTCTATGTAATGCATGTATAGTTGTATGCTGAGTTACTTGACTATGTTGTGACATGCAAGAGCCTTGGTATAGGGTTTAGAGGTGCTTGAGAGGCTTTAGGAACGATGTCTTGTGTGTGAAAGGAACCGTTCAAGCCATAATGAGGATTCTTGAGTTTGGCCTATATAGAGCTTGAAGCTCTTTGTGTTGGCTTGTACCGAGTCTTGTGAAGACTCTAGTGCTTTGGCTAGGCCAAGATAGACCACTGAGGGTCTATGTGTTGTATATGATTTGATGTACTCTGATAAACCTTAAGTTAGAGGACTTAGAGGTTTTGGAAAGGAATGAGGTTCCTTTCATTATGACGGTTGAGAACCGTGTTATGTGTTATGCCTTGTGTGGTTGATTTGGCTTTGATATGAGCTTGTGTGCCTTGTATAGGGCGTGATACCGAGGGTGTCAGTGGCGTAGACCACAGAGCCGGGAAAGAACTGCAGAGCTCGGCTTTGCCAGGTAAGTTCTTGGTTTCTTGAGAGTGTTTCCACTGCTGTGTTCCACCATACTCCGAGGGAGTGATGGTTGCATTCATGATGCATGCATTGAATTGGTGTTGCTTTCACATAATGATATGTATGCATGATTCTATGCCTTGTATGTATGGATACTTGTGATTCGATCTTTTGGCCAGTTAGATAGATATGAACCTCCCTAGGAGAAGAGCACACCTCCTAGTTTGGTTTGCTCGTCGGTGATGATGATCCCAGGGTGATGATGATCCCTTAAGACCAAGAGATAGGTGTGTCCCATCACGGTTGAAGCCTATTCTCGGAGGTACCATATACGTGCGTCCATGCGTAAGGGGTAGCTCCCGATGGGATGGCACGGGTGTGAGTTCCGGTCTCACACTGAGGTTTGATGTTGATGATGATGCATCGCGGTGTTGATGATGATACATCGTGGTGGCGTAGTTCTGCAGAGCTAGATGACTTGCTTGTATTGTTATGAGGGCCGGGAGGCCAGATTGGTTTGTGATGCCTTGATGACGTGTGTCATGGAAAGTGAGCCAGGGTGGAGGAGATGCCTCCAAGGACCCTGAGCTTACTGAGATGTATATCTCACCTCGTGTGGGGCTTATGTTGTTTCAGGTGACTCTTCTGGCAGAGAGGAGCGGTCTCAGGGCGGGAGGCCCCAGTAGAGACAGGATCTGCTAGGCCATGTGGTAGCAGGGAGAGCTGGGAGGCTCAGTTTTGTTTATGATGTTTTGTACCCCTGTGGAGGGAAGATGTGTGTGTGTGCACACATATTATGCTTTGTATATGTTATATATGCCCTCGTGTGAGGAAAGATCTTTGAGATCAAAAGCACTTGGATGCTTATTCTTTTGTATAGACACTTCGAGTATCAGATGATGTATATGTACATAACCAGTATATGTTATGTTTTGATGTTTCCTCCTGATTATATCTGTTATGATATCGGTTTTGGTTATCTGCCTATGTTTATGATGTTTGGATCTGTGGGGCTGGCATATGTGAGATGTGTAAGTTTTATATGTTCCATACATAATGTAATCAAGAAATATGGTTTCGTTTATGCTTCTGCAGAGTCTTAATTAATGTAATTAAGCGCTATTCTGATAAATAATAATGTTAATACATCGGGTGCACACGGGCTGTTATACCAAGTTTTTCAGAAAGATTAAAAATTCTCAATCTTCATATTGCACAAGCAAAGTCATATGTAAATAATAAGGAATGAGCAATATTGTCATGTTGATGAAGTGTATATATATGAAATTAATGTACATGAAGTTTTTTTCTTTGAAAACTTTGGGAGAAGCAACTGTAGCTAAGATACAAAATCCTAGGTGAAGCTGCAAGCACAAAGTAAATGATGATAAGTAAATTTTGTTTGAAATGTGAAGCAGAGCTTATATGCATAAAAACGAAATAGTCAATTTACCAGGTAAAACAAGTAAAATCATCCAAAATTCAAAGAATATTTAAACACAACACTATTTCCCTTCAATTAATGAGTCATCCGTAGTAATCTTTTGCAACGGATACCAAATCCTATAGTTTCTAAATTAGAGTTTATTAATTTGGTGAATTTGACAATCACAACATAGTTAAGCAACGAGACCTGCATAGAGAGAAAGAGAAATGGAAAATACCTCTCGATAACACAAACTCCATGTGCATCTTCGCCAATGGACAACAAATACTCCCTAGCCTTATCCACAAACTCAATTCTCATCGTATTGTCGAGAGTGATATCAATGTCATAGCACTTTTTTCCCAGAAGCGACAGAACAGAACAAAACCAATGACAAAAAGAAAGCATAATAAGAATTAGGGCTAGGCATTATTGTTGAAGGAGTGTGACCTTGTCACGGACCTAGCCACCGGCGACTCAAAGCTGAGTTTGGAGGTCAAAGTGGAGAAGAGTGGCGAGAGCATGTCGAAGATTCTTCTCTCGATGTCAGAGAGGTCAATTTTATCGCGAATCTGGAGCGTGGACATTGGTGTGCAACCGCAACTTCAAAACGACAACGTCGTGATTTGTAGCAGGTTTTAGCGGGACATTGAGTGTGGAGAAGAGGAATAACAAAGGTTCTTATATGTGATAGTAAATAACAGTTTCAAAGAGAAGCAACGCGCCAAAGAAGAGATGGTTTAGAAATATTAAAAAAGATATAACATCGATTTTATTTAAAAATCGGTGTTATCTATGCATTTGACAACATCGATTTTTTGAAAATCGATATTAACATTGTACTAACAACATCGGTTTTCAAAAAACCGATATTAAGAAGTTTCATTTATTTATGAAATGGCACCACAAATAATTTAACATTGATTTTTTTCGTAATTGATGTTAAATTGGCAATGTTGATTGCATATTTTGTAGTAGTGGAAAAACCATTAATCAACAATTCCTACACTCATACTATTCATGTGAAATTGAATTAAGTTAATGTCATAAAAGCAGGTGCCAGATGCTTGAGCGTTGTTTAAGTAACTAATCAACTTGTCTGAATAAATGAAAAATTATAAACCCATAATACTAAAATAATTATATGTGATTTTTTTACTAGTAAACTTTGGTGGTAAGTTATTAGGTTGTTAACATCTTATGTCATTAGTTAATGATATGAAATAAATAGTTAGATACAAAAATAAGGATAAAAAAACATTAAAAAAATTGTTTAAGAATTAAAAGTGAAATTTACAAAAAGTGTAGAAATAAAATACATATTTAACCCATACTAATTTATTTATATATTTTTATATATATTGTTATTAATTAATTTTAATTTAAATATATATAAAATAATAGTAAATAAAAAGCTTAAAAATTAAGTTATAATTAGAAATAAGAGCATAAAAATATTATATATATATATATATATATATATATATATATATATATATCTGGGGATTAATTGCTGGACTATGTAATAGACTGGGACCGTTGTTGATGATGGGCCACCATAAATCATAATATAAGGGTCTGTTTTTGGTCAAAAGAGTTGTGGACATTCAATCAATTGTTGTTTGGACCTTGGTTCGTAGTATTTTTTTTCATTGTAGAATTTTGCTTTCAGCTATTGACCTAAATCACAAAATATGGGTTTGGACATAGTACTTAAATGGAAGTGGAATTTTTAGACTTGGATCTAACAGCAATAAAATCAAGTAAAATTCTATTTACACCTCTATAATTAGTAAGTACACCCTTTCCTGTATCTTTATATTTTAATTGTCAATTTACCCTTTTATTTGTTTAAACATAGTTATGGAAATTATTTAAAAGGCATATATCAATTATGAAAATTAATTTTCATAATTATATTTTAACAAATAAAAGGGTATAATTTAACCATGGACGTTAGTTGAAATGTAGTGTCTCATGGAGGAAAATGTATAGTATCATGAATAAATTTTGTGGAAAATGTGGTATTACGTAAAAAATATTTAAACAATAATGAGTAAAAGTGAATGTGGGGATTCAAAATTAGGATTTAAATAATAATTAAAATAGGATGAAAAATGGGATTTAAAAAGTAACAAACAAGGGACTTACAAGTTGTTCCAAAAAAATATTTTAAGAAATTATGTATTATTTTGTTAAAACATAGTTCTGAAAATAAATTTCTATAATTGATATATGTTGCTCCAAAAAGATAGGATGAAAAATGGGATTTAAAAAGTAACAAACAAGGGACTTACAAGTTGTTCCAAAAAAGTACTTTCTGAAATTATGCATTATATTGTTAAAACATAATTCTGAAAATAAATTTCTATAATTGATATATGTTGCTTCAAAAAAGTAATTTTTGAAACTATGTTTTAACAAATAAAAGGGTATAATGGACAATAAAAATATATAGAAGGGAGGGGTGCACATATAAAACATCAACGTGTAAATAGCAAGTGCATAAATCAAGGTTAGATTCTTTTTTTGTCCATTTTTATTTAATTCGCCAAATTTGATATATTATTATTACAAAATATAAATTGATCTCTTGGTTTTTAAAATTGAGTCAGTATTTTCCATTTTTCCAATTGATAATAATGCTATTAATTGACGAAAGTTGTGAAATAGACATTGTCTAACTTTGCTAACGACATTATTGTCAATGAGATGAAAAGGAAAATATTAATCATAAGAGATCATATTAAAAAATTTAATAAAAAATCAAGCCAAAACCATTAAATAAAAAGTGAGACTAAAAAAATATTATTTAGCCTAAAATCCATTCAAATATATTGTTTCAATATAATCAAATATTTTATAAGAATTATTTAAGTTTAAAAGGACTTTTATTTACCTTAAATTAGAACATCACCCCCTTAAAATATTTTACGCAAAAAAGTAATGATTAAGTATAAACCACAAATTTTAAATTAAATGATTAACTGAGGAGGTTCTTGGAATTTAAAACTGTTGCTTTCACATAAAAATTTATTGGAATTTAACCTTTTTATTAAGCACAAACCACAAAATTAATTATTTGAAAAAATAAATGATTAACTGTTTTCTTCTCTCTTTTTTATATATTGGACTACATAACATAAATTACGTTAAATTAATCTATAAGTCTGTAAATATATTAAATTGTTAATAGGGTATATGCTCACTGGTATTATATGAAATAGACATTTTTATGTGCTAAGATAAAGACTAGACCTATGGATTGAAATAGGAATTATGAATTGAAGTCTTGTAAGTCATCATATATGTAAGCACAAAATATTGCAGCTTTAAAAGAAAAGTAAAGTTAATGCTAATCATTTAATTTTACACATATGAGTCTTTGCTATCACTGTATAAGAATACCACGCAACACGTAAGTCAAAATTCCTATACAGAGACGAGACATCACGCCTCCAAGGCTCCAACATTGTCATTGGTAGTTGACCTTAAAAAGAAAAATGTCAATGGTAGCTATAATTGCAATTGCCAACTTAAGCCTAGCAGCAACTTCATAATTAAATTGGAATCACTCAAGGTCAAGGTCTGTGGCAAACTCATTGCATGTTAGTCACCTTGCAACAAGACTTTCATGGATCTTGACCCTAATGTCTTTATGTCAGTCTCTTATCTCAAAAGGGGAGGCATTAATTAAGCTAATTATTGTTGCAGCTTAAGGACCTAATTTACCATATTCATGCACCAGACAGAGGACAATTCGAGGGTTAACGTTAATCAATCAGGGCAGGGCCTGGCGTGATCACACGCTGGGGGATTCTAAAATATTCATTCGTTAAAGGCACTATGTTTTGTAGGATTATCTCATAGTTGTATTGACTATAGAGAGAGGAGGAAGAATAGAGAAAAATAAAAAAGTTGAGGTTTCGTCACATGATGATTCAAATTAATGCACACTGTTTTTAGGAGCCTTATTGCACACTAATCACCTGTAAAAATACTTAATTATATGGAAATTTAACGGATATTTAATATTAGTGTTAACTTTTAGGAATTTAGTTTAAAGATTTTAAAACTATAGATTTAATTAAAACTTTTTTCTTTTTTTTTTTTACAGAAAAACTTTTTTTTATCATAGGGATATAGTTAAAATTTTAATGAAATTATAAGGCCCCCCACATCTTTGTAGAAAAGTTGCCACAAGCTAAAATCTAGTGAATCTAAGATTAGTAATTTGCAAATCGATTTGAATTGGATTGTTAAAAAATATCTGATCTGATAAAATATGATAAAATGCGATTTTGATTGGATTTGATAATTTTATTTTAAAAAAAGTAGAATATGCATAGGAAACACAAAACAATATGAAAGTTGTAACGTATAAAATACATAAAATGTCAAGGATTAATACTTAGCATTTTTTAATTGTTAATTTTTGCAAGTGAAAAAATTCAAATCTATAACTTATCTCCCTCCTTTTGTCCTTGACCACCAAACCAATCATAGCATCTAATTAGCACTCACAATTTGAAAGAGTACTTACTTCTAAGAGACTTGAAAATTTATTAATTAAGGTGCTTATGTCTCGTCAAGGAAAGGCTTAAAAAAAATAAAAATATGAAAGTTGAAACACATAAAATGCGGAATATATGTGTGTAACGCAAAATAATACGTGTTAAGAAATATCGGTTTCACTTGGATCGGTTTGATTTTGAAATAATGATCCAAAATCCGATCTGGTCGATTATCCAAAAAAATCCAAAGAATTTTGATTTTCATTTGTTTTTGATTTTTTTTAAATTAATTTGCATTTTTTTCGATTAGATTGGATCTGAAGTCTAATGTCCAGCTTAAATAATCAATTTAAAATATTCAATAAAGTTCGTTTTTTTTTTTTTTGTTTTTTCAGATAACTAAAGTTCGCTTAAAAACACAATTTACTTATTCATTAGATAGTTATATTGTAACTTAATTACCTCTAATGGGTATCGAATTATTTTGGTATGCAAAATCAATTAGCGTAAATAATCTCAAAATTGTTTTTTAGTCATTATTTTTAAATTAATGTTATTTCAATGCAACTATAAGAGGCTATGGTCTAATAAAAAGGAATGATCCCTACAAAAATGAATTATCACAATTTGAATTCTCACTAAGAGAATGTTATATTTAGTGTTCAAACAAAATTGACTCTTATAAAAATATTACATAAAATATAAACTTATTTCACTACATTGTTTTTTGGATACCAAACAAAATTCTTGATAGATGTAATAAGCTAATAACTTCAATAAAAACTATTTTAAAAATATATATTCCTAA
>PYAF01001441.1:1217616-1261949 GCA_007407185.1 Glycine tomentella
CATTTTAGTAAAATATTTTAAAATAAAATATATAAAAGGAATATGTTCAATAGAATGTATATAAGTGTTAGGAATAGTTTACATATTATTTTATATCCTTAATTAATATTTAAATTAAATAATCATAATTTATTTTATATAAAAATTGTGTCCGTGTTTTTTAAATTTAATTAATTATGTAAAAATATTTTGTTAGTATAATATGCATATTATAACTTTACTCATATTATAATTATAAAAATTTTTATAATGAAATACAATTATACAATGATAGGTTAAACAATAATTAAAACATTGATATAATCAAAATTTCAATTTTCCTATATTTTACATAAATAGGTCAATGCTTAATTGAGTGAAAATGTATAATAAATATAGTCAACATTTATTTAGCTTAGCTTAACTGGAGCTAAATACCTGACAAGATGCAACATATCAAAATGACATTTTCTGCTACAGGACAAACAAAAAGTAAAAGGTGTCACTTAAAGATAACGTCTCCTATATTCCTACGGCAAAAATAATTCATTTTGATAAATACTTTGTTAAGTTGTTGATTAACCTATTATGATAATTAGTTTTTATTTTTAGTTCATTTTGGTAGAAAAAGAAAAGAAAAAAAGCCTACAAAATCCACCCTAAAGAACACATATTAACCGCTTGTGAAATTAAAATATAATCACAAAAAATAAACACCAATTCCTCCTCTACATTTAGCCAATATGGTGATGCATGAAGTGTTTCTCTTTTTATATGTAACCTTGCTTCCTAGTTTCTACACAAACTCAAATGCTCACAATGAGAACTTCTGACTCTGAGTTTCCCCATCACGATTACAACTCCCAGTCTTTACCATTTCATCCGCAAACTTCTCATTGTACGTTCCCGATATAATTAGCTTCACTTGTGTTTGCCTAAACTGCTTTTGAGCGTGCTGCAAAATAGATTTGAATATTTGCCTGCGTTGTGCGAGTGCTATTTAACCTATAGATATTAGAAAGAGAGAGTCACACTAGAGACTGTTTATGATCAAAATACTACCAAGTATTTATTTATGTTGATGTTATATTGGAGAGAGTCGTATTAGAGAGTGTTTATGATCAAAATATTCAGCTATACAAATATGCTCTCTTTTTTTCAAGCAATAAAACACACTATTGTTTCTCACAATTCATATATATATATATATATATATATATATATATTATTTTTTTAAAATTCAAGCTATAAAATACATATTAAAATATTTGATAATATATATTATTTTATAATGTATATATTAACAATAATAATAATAATATGAATTATTAAAATAATCAATAATAATGAAAATGACATTATAATAAATTTTTTACTTTTTTACTTATGTTGCTCACTATCCATCAAATAAGTAAAAATAAAAACTTATTTTGTAACTCAAAAATTTGTCTTGTGTTATTCTCTTTGTGTTGTACCTTATCTCGTATCAAATGCATCATTAAAGGAAAATAAAAAATGATATATAAAAAGAGTAAAACACACCGATGAAACAATGTTTGTTTTAGTGAGCTAATCTTTTTTTTAGACATGTAAAGATGCGAGTATTTTCTCGGAGGAAAGAGAATTATAAAGAATAAATCTATGAAATAAATAGAAAAGGAAAGATATTTTCTTTAAGAAGGCATCATTCATTAGGTAGTAATTAAAAAATGATAAATTCTTAGAATATTAATTAAAAAACTAAAAAAATATTTTTATTAAAATATACAAAATTGAATTGCTAATGACTTTTTAGATTCTTTTATGATTTTTACAATAAATATATTTTTTTTTAATTTCTTAATCAATACCTACCGTTAGCAAGACCCGTAAAAAATTAGTTAAAAAGAAATAAATAATTAGGCTTAGCCTTTGTAAGTTTGTGCAAATTTATACAGGACAAACCCTTATATTAGTATTATTGGTCTAATCTACATACAAAACTCACCCTAAGGAACACACTGTCAAATTAAAATATAATTTCAGAAAAAGAATATTGCAATATCATTTCATGAAAAATCATTTCTTTACTAAAAGATGTAAGAAATAAATTAATAATAATAATAATAATAATATCTACGCCATTATATTTAAAACAAATTTAAGGATTTACAAATCACAAATGGGGTTTGAATTTGATCTTTTTTTTTTTTTTCTAATCACTCATGAATAAAAAATCATATTGATCTAATAATTTACGTAAAAGAAAAGAAAGTGAAATTGTCATTTAATTTTACGGATGATACAAAAACAATTACGGAAACCAAAAATCTCAGATTTCAAAATTGTGTGTATAAAAAAAACATGGGTAAATTAGTTTTTTTCGTCTAACTTGTTATTTAAATTGAATTTGATCTTTTTTTCGTCTTGTTATTTAAATTTAATTTGGTCTCTAATTTTAAATTTAATTCTCTAATTTTTTAATCAATTTAATCCTCTATTTTTTTATTTTTTATTAATTTGGTCTTTAATTTTTTTAATTCAATCATTAAATTTAATTTGGTCTTCAATTTTCAATTCAATTTAATCTTCTCTTTTTTAATTTTTAAAATTAATTCATTATTTTTAAAAAATATAAACAGTTAAAAAACGCAATTTCTTATCATTTAGAAAAAAGACTAAATTAAATAAATTTAAAAAACTAAAGAATCAAATTAAATTAAAGTATATTAAAAAACACAATTAATTTAATTGAAGTAGAACTTTTAATGCAATTAATTTAATTTTATTTACTGCATCGCATAGGATAGGATGGGATTGTTTAATTCAATTTCTAATGAAGATTAATTAGAAAAATCCTTATTTTTACACAGCCACTATTTTATTTAATTATTGAAACGAAATCATACAAGTTTACGACAAATAATGCTTCCACGTAGTGAAAACACTGTCATAACCGGACCCAAGTCTCTCCATAACAAGTGGAGAGAAAAGGAGAGAAACAAAGATAACCAAACAAACAAGTTCAAAAGCCATACCCCAAACTAACTACATTTAATAAACCTTATTATTAAAGTGTTGCTAATAAACCTTGATAATATAATCATCATTAATTAAGTACCCCCAGTCCCATACCCATAATCATTTGGGTTTCCACCCGCACGGGTATTATGGGCTGTACCGGTCCCACCCGGCCCTCTGTTGGTTCCAATGGGATGTGAGCCCACCACTCCTTCGGTACCATGGCCCGTGGGCATTGCTGACGTCTGTTGGGCCCCCATGGACTGACCATATTCCCCGGTGGTGGAATACGTGGCGGTTCCAGTCCCGGTTCCGGTGGCGTGGTGGCCATGTCCCATGTGCCCAGCCGTGGCGGACTGTTTGGCAGCCGTGTTATGCTGACGCGCCGCCTGTTTGTCCAGCTCTGCCTGGTTGATCTTTGCCTCTTTCTTTTGGGTTGCAAACTCCTTTTGCACCGGATCACGTGCTGTCATTCTTTCTGCCTGGTTAATGCACAAAACACAGTTATTTGTTGCATAACACGGTGCAAGTGTAAACGCTAAACAACATAGTAACAACATAAATGAACTGATCCATCACTTGCACGTCCAAAAACCTTTTCCAAAGTAAAACCATACATGCATCTGATTGTACAAATTGCATAACTATTCATGAAATTATAAATAGATAAAAATCTTTAAAATCTTAATTTTCCTATAAAAGAAGCATATGTATTTTTTTAAAATTAAACTAAAAGGATCTAAAAATGTCTCACAATATTAATGATATACTTGAATTACTCTATTTAATTATCTTCATGAGACATGTCGCAAGACAACAATTCATCGTTATGACTGTGGAGGCCAACAAGACCAATGTGTTATTATATCACTATTTAAAAATCACTAATTTTTTACATAATTATTCCTTAATGATATAAAAAGACAATTCTTCTATACAATTATATAGACATTAGAAAGGAGATACGTACCTTCTCTTGGACAGTGGCCTTGGTCTTCTCCATGCCAGCCTTGGCAGAAGCACCAATGTTTGCAGCTGTTTCCTTAATGGACTCTCCTGCTTTCTTTCCTCCCTGCATTTTCAACGATCAATTCTTTCCTTTATTCTTTTCTTTTTTTTCTAATTCTAAGCTTAGGTTTTCTTCAGCTCGGTGTCTGTCAACAGCACAGAACATGGTACCAAATAAATAGATTTAGGTGCTACGCTATCTTTTGCACACGTGTCAATGCAGTACGCGTGGCAAGTTTCTGAGTATAATTGGACTAATCGTCTTACACGTAGTTGCCACGTGTCTGTTCGCAACGAGCTTGAACAGTGCGAGGGTTTCGGATGTTAGGGACACGTGGCAAACAACCACTCGTGTAGTAGGGGCTTGTCAATATGAACCATCGATTAGTCTAAAGTGGGATACAATTAAAAGTTACTAATTGAAGTAACTGCGGCTAACGATCTCTCAATTCTCAAATGTTTTTCTTGATTCTCTGGAATTCAAGCTCTAATACCACTTACTAGTAGTGAGGTAGAGAAAAACATGAAGAAGAAAAAAAAGAATTCTTTGTCAATTGATACAAGAGTATGATCCTTTACTTATACTAAAGTTGGAGTGAACATTATTAGCCTATCGCATGTAGTTGAACCATTCAATGTTTCGCGGCTTAGACGGACAAGTTATGCCTTTCTAAGTTGAAAGAAACGTGAAGGGTGAATTGTAAAGAAAAAGAGGGAGAGAGAGATAGAAAGGATGAACTTGAAATAGAGATAGAATAACAAAGTTTAACTCTTTGTCTTCGTACATATATATGAAGCAAACGAATCTGGATTTTGTAGATGTATACACTTTTTAATCATTAGATTCAAGAACGCATTTAAAATAGAGACAGAATAACAAAGTTTAACTCTTTGCCTTCGTACATATATTGCACTCTAAAACATTTTACATTCTTAATTAATTAAAAATCATTTTGGATATTTTTTAAGTAACAATACAAAAAGTTAAACACATTGTGAAGATTGGACATTAAGCACAAAGAAATTAAAAAAAAAAATTGTTCAAGGATTTTAGAAAACAAAAATACCGATGATTCAATGGATAGAATATCAAATCAATTTTATTAAGAATCTTGTGTAAAATATAATGATTTTACTTAAAGTTGATTTCTTATTAACGGTTATAAATACGAAGTATCTATTAATAATTTATCTATGTCAAAAAATTTAATTAGCTACTTTTAGTAGATATTTTTCTCTAATCTACAAGTTTCAAACTCGATACTTTTCTTAAGAGATTTAACTCAATTCTACTCGAATGGTTGAGTGTGGATAATAATTATAAAATGTTTACTTTATAGTATAAAATAAATAGTTTGATTTTAACATACAAATATGATAGTTATAAAATGAAATATTTATTGGGTCTTTGTAGATACATGATAAAAATTAGAAAGTAAAACTTGGTTAAGAAGATAAAAATGAAAAAAATAGATTATTTCAATAATTGATTAATTAATGTATAATTCATTGTTATTATAATTAAAATCAATTTATATTTAGATAATTTGGTTGAAAAGTAATTTTAAATATGTATGTAATAGTTGTAAAATTTATAGCATACTTGGCTTTATATTTTAAAAAATAAATGTCACTAGCGATCTAACATTGTGTGACATAATTGATATATTGAATAAATTCGATTAAAGGAGAACAAAAAACCAAAGCCCCTGGAGGCCTAAGGCACTTTGGGAAGTATTCGGCCATAATGGGAATGGTCCTAATCCTGCGAAGTCTCAGCCGAATACCCTCTCAAACCTCACCTTGTAATTACCCCAAGATTAACAAATGATTATATTAAATTGAACGTTTAGGTTGTGTAAACTCATTTAGAGAAATATTACCTTAACGATAATTTGCCTATCAAGGTCTAGAAGGTTTGTATAAATAGGATAAGAAGTAAGTAAAAAATATTGTTCATTTCTATGCATCTTTATTATGTTAATATTTATTCAAAGTCGAAATTCTATTTGAGTGTCAAAATATCTTTTATAAGTATTTTTTTAAACAAATTTTAGAAACACAAGTCAAAAGTATTTTTGAGAGTTTTTTTATTAGAAATATAATATTTTTTTTTAAAAAAATTCTCAAAAATACTTTTAACTTTGTATCCAAATAGATTGTTAGTGGAGATGGTAAAAGTCTGATAAGAACAAACAACCCCTTGAGAGGAAGAAGTGTTCAACCACTATTTCACAAAAATAATTGGTTGGTAGGGTTCGATCTCCCTGCACAAATAGGTGGGTAATAACGGAGTGAATTAATTAAATTTTTTAAAAATTTCCTTTGACGTTGATATTAGATTCAAGTTTTGATTTTCACGTGACGTCGTAGCAAACATGATTGCGAAAGTGAGGATTGCCTTTTGCCAAACGACGACTTGTCAAAATACCCGGTGGGTCCCACTGCATTCGACGAAAGGCGCGTTACCACTTACCACTGCTCAGTGCTCATTGCCATTGCTCACACACTAGGTCCATTAGGGCTAGATTAGATCTTGATATTTGTTAGATCTATTGAGATTTTTAATATGAAAAATAAATTTTTATAAAAGATTATGTACATTATTTATAAAAAGATAATTTTTTTATTTTTTTTAAGATCTTAAAATAAAATATGTCATTAAAGAAAAAAAATTAAAATCTTCAATCTTATATAATATTATAAAATTCATCAAAAAATAATTTAAGATCTTAATTTGATATCTACCTTTAAATATATACCCTCAGCATTCCTTGTAATAATCCTTGTCCCAGTTTGTCACACTCTCCTCTTCACACATTTTCTGATCGCACCAACAATACTATTCCGTCACACTTTCAGGTACCTCTTTCTCTCTCACACACATTATCTCTCCTTTCTTTGATATATATTTTACCGAACAACACGTCAAAACATATTTTAAGTGATGCGTAAGTGAATGCTTCTCTCAAAAGAAGGAATAGAATGCCAAAAATCTATACTCACGAGAGAATGAATAAGGAAAATAAGTTTCATTTTTAAGTTTGTCAGAGACATACGATATCTTGCAGTTGGGTACGTCAGTACGTGTATGCATTTAGTTACGCGAAAATGTTGCGCTGCGCTGTTAATTGGACCACAAACATGCAACGTACATGCAATCAAAATTGCTGTTCACTAGGAAGATAAATCTCGCCATAAGTTCCTGTGGCTGTGGCTGTGGCTGTGACACATTTAGTGTATATTAAAATTTCCATTCATAAGTTTGGATTAAATTTAAATTTGCAGACTGAATTTGTAGAAACAATCCAAATCTTTTATAAAACTAAGTTTCAGGAAAAACTTTAATGTACAAACTTTCTTTTAAAGGTAATCAAACATGTTACAAAACTGACTTTTAATTACCTTTTTAAAGTTTTTAGCACCAAAAAGTATTTTTTGGAGAGATAATTAAATGAAGATCTTTAATGATCAAAATTTAAGATATTTCAAATCTTAAAATATATTAAATTATTTTTTATTCTTAAGAAATTTTAGAGATGATTTGTTTATTAAGATACTCAAATCAAAACTTAAAAAATCCTCAATGCTTAACTTGACTTATCCAACAACTAAAGAAAATTAATAAAAAATTATTTTTTATCCTAAGAAATTTCATTGGAAATAACCTAACTTCCTTTAAAAGAAAAGAGACGAGAACAATCATGGTGATCCATTTTTTAAAAAGGCAATGTGTTTATAAAGTGATTTATGGTTTTTTATTTATAATTATTTTGTTGACTTGTTTCATTAAGATTTAGGGTTATTATTATATACAAAGATAACTTTATTTCAATATCAATATCAATTACAATTACAGTAATGTCATATTATGTTTTATGTATGACTATGTTGTAAGTTGGTGTTGTGCACGTACTTAATTATATTAAGGAGTACTAGTAACACAGTTTTTCATATACATTCTCTTTTATTGGTTAAAATATATTAAAAACTATAAAATCAAGTGAGAGAATCATTAAAAACAATGTGAGACTCACTTAATTTTGTGATTTTTAATAAATTTCAACTAATGAGAAGAATGTGTTCAAAAGAGTGTGTTAGAGAGTATGACCTTTGGTAACAATTTTGAATGAATTTATTTTAAAAGTATTGGTGTTAAAATTTGATTTTAGAAGAACTAGATTAATAAATTAATGTATATTTATTATTTGGAAGCGTTTTAAAAGTGACATTTAAAAGAGTTGATCACTTTTGTTTAATTATAGATCTGGATAATGTTGCATGTTTATTCTTCTTTAATTGTGAATTTTATTTTTTGTGCATGGGGATTTATTTTTAATTTAGATAAAACAAATTAAGCTTTTGGAACATCACCCTTATCCAATTCATTTTAGTTTCTGATCATGGTGTAAAATCTAACTAAGTTGGTTTGGGCAAGAGAAAATGTGGCCCCTGTGCTTAAGTCATTCTAGGACGAAAATAAAAATATAACAGGGTAAAGCATATCCCTGATAGCGTGTGTCTATTGTTTTCTCATTCCTCTTTGGTCACGGTAACCAACTAATTCTTTTTGCCAAGATTAAATAATTAATTTGTGTGTTATGATGACGAGTAGGGTTATCTTTCCCTTTATCCTCAGGAGTGTGGAAATGAAAATTAATGAACTAGCTAGAAAACGATCGATAATGAGAAGAATCTCTCAGCTACTATATATTTATGAAATGTTTATTAATATTATACATTATTTTTTAATGAATGCAATTTTTGCTTTGAAGTGCACACACGCGGTTCATTCTAATTTTGATACCTGTATTCTTTAGAATGAATAAGGTTAATTAGGTAACTGGCTATTGCTGATCATAATCCTTGATTAATTTAAGGTCAATTTTAGTCTTGTTCAGTTGTTCATGTGTTCATGAAAAGCGGGGTTAATGAAATGCAGGTTGTGTGAAGATGGGGTGAAACTATGAAACGGGTGCCAATTGAAAAACCTCCATTTACTTTCAGCCAAATCAAGAAGGCAATTCCACCACACTGTTTCCAGCGTTCTGTTCTGCGCTCATTCTCATATCTCATTTATGACCTCACCATAGCTTTCTGCCTCTATTACATTGCCACCAATTACTTCCACAACCTTCCTCATCCTCTCTCTTTCTTGCCGCGTGGCCAATCTATTGGGCTGTGCAAGGATTCACCCTAGCAGGTCTTTGGGTCATTGCACATGAGTGTGGCCACCATGCATTCAGTGATTACCAACTTCTTGATGATACCGTTGGCCTTGCTCTCCACTCTGCTCTATTAGTCCCATACTTTTCATGGAAATACAGCCATCGCCGTCACCACTCCAACACAGGTTCTCTTGAGCGAGATGAAGTGTTTGTACCAAAGCAGAAGTCTAATATCAAGTGTCTATCTAAAACCTAAACAATCCACCAGGGAGAGTTTTCACACTTGCTGTTACCATCAAACTCGGTTGGCCCATGTACCTAACTTTTAATGTTTCGTGAAGGCCTTATGAAAGGTTTGCTTCCCACTTTGACCCTTATAGTCCCATTTTCTCAGATCGTGAACGGCTTCAAATATATATATCAGATGCAGGAATTCTTATAGTATGCTATGGACTTTTTCGTCTTGTCATGGCAAAGGGCTTGCCTGGGTGGTGTGTGTTTATGGATTTCCAATGCTTGTGGTCAATGGATTTTTGGTGTTGGTCACAATCTTGCAGCACACTCACCCTGCATTGCCGTGCTACAATTCCTCTGAGTGCGACTGGCTCAGAGGAGCTTTAGCAACAGTGGATAGAGATTATGGAATCCTGAATAAGGTTCTCCATAATATTACAGACACTCATGTGGTGCATCACTTGTTCTCTACAATGCCACATTATCATGCAATGGAGGCTACAAAGGCAATAAAGCCCATTTTAGGTGAGTATTATCGGTTTGACGAGACCCCATTTGTCAAGGCAATGTGGAGAGAGGCAAGAGAGTGTATTTATGCGGAGCCATATACTGAGAACAAAGGTGTATTTTGGTACAAAAATAAGTTGTGATAATTAGTGTTGTTGAGGCTTCTTCTCCATCACGTGGGAAGTTTTGAATTTTTCCTTTGTGACTGTTTTGGATGCATGCTTGATTCTTGCTTATTGGGAATAATTTTGTCAAATTAATCTTGATGTTTGTGGTATAGTAATAAGACAGTAGCACAACGGTTTTGTTTGTAGAATAATATAAAACATCTTTGAACTGTTCGATCACTGCACCATGGTTCAGTGCATGTCGACGAAGGAGATTGTAGCTGGCCTATATGATTCTAATTTCTAGCTAACATTCTTTTTCTAACACTAAATAAAAGTATTGCTAATTTTTTTAACAATATTTAAAAAATATTATCAAATTATAAATAAATATTATTAATATATTTTTGTGATATTTTAATTATTAAAACTTACGTATAAATCATATTATTAAAATCCAAAAAAATTATTAAAAAACTTTAACAACATGAACTATATTTAACATATAATAAAATGTCATAAAAATATAGTAGTAATATTTATTTATAATTTCATAACATATTTTGCATGTTATCAAAGCGTTTTAATAAAAACAATTAAGTATTAAGTAAGAAAAATGTTACCAAAAAGATCATATATATAATAGTGAATCAAGATTAAAATAAATTTGATCATTTAATCATATGATTTGTTTTAATTTGTCCATTCTCTGAGTTTATTATACTAACTTTTTTAACTTGATAATACATTGCAAATTATAAATTGTCACGTCAACCAACATAAAAACTCTTAATGTAAAAACTAACATAAAAACTAATTTGATTTGACAGATAAACTTTAAAGGACGCAAGTGAAATATTTTAATTTAAAAGACCAAACTAAAACAAAACATATAAATACAAAACCAATTTTAAGTCATTATAACACTGTTATTTTGGTAAGTTATTGGGTTACCAAAGTTGATAAAGTTAATTAACATTATTATTTGACAGAAAAATTAAAAAATATTACAATACTAAAAAAATCTTTAAATTATTATTTAAGCTTATTATTTTTATGTAAATAAAAATTGATTTAATATTATCCTGACTTATTCATTATACTTTGTTTGGGATGAAGTGAGAAACAAATATAGTATTAAAAATTAAAGAGAAGAGAAATTAAAAATAATTTCTCTTTTATTATTTAGATAAAGAGAAAATTGAAGAAAATAATTAATACTGATCTTTTTCAAATTTGTTTGAAAGAAAAAAGTATGGCTGCATCTTTAAAGAAAATAAACAAAAGTTTAGCTACAAAAAAATAATATTTATGTCTTTTTAATGTTATACAGTATATGTTTGTATTTATGTTTTTAGATTCAATCCTCTCGTTTATTCTAAAGTAATAAACAGTTGTTTTAATATATTTATTTTACGTGTGCATATTATTCTATATTACAATAAACAGCAAAAGTATTTTCTTTATATTATTCTAATAGCTAAATAACAGTCGGTGCAAAAATTGGTTTTATCAATTTTTTTATAAGAATATTATTTTCAGATGTTTTAAAGTAAATAAATAAATAATTTATATTTGATATTTATACAAATATTATTATTGCTATTTAGTCATTAATTATTTATTCTGAATTTTTATAAAGAATAAATCAGTTTATGTTATTAAATTTTACTAAATAATTTTATATTTATCTTAACTTGTTATTTTTTTTGGGGTGCAATATACTGGATCTTAATTTTTTACATATATATATATATATATATATATCAAATACATTAAGAAGAAATATCAATAAATAGTAATGTTATTAATGGTTTAAAAACTAATTAAATACAATTCTACATTTTGTTTTTGAGCATTTTTAATGAAGCGTAAGTTCTTGTTTATTTTAATTTAGATTTTAAATATTTATCATTTTAAAGTTTTCTTAAGATCATATCGAACTTGGTAAAAAAAATTGTTTTCTTATAAAACTTCCGATAAATTTATTTCTTTGGTTGAAAAAAGTTTACGATAACGTAAGTTGTATAATCTTATTTGAAATGTTCTAGGTCTTGTTAAGAAAATGTTGTATTATAGACGAAACATCTGCCCAAAGTTTGGCGAGATGTTGCATGCACCGATCATTAATAACTACGTATGGAAAACGACGTAATTAATTTAATCTGATGTTTCGTCCAACATATTATAAATTGGCCATCCCTCTCATCACTATTATTTATTTATTTATTTGTAACTTGACATGTTCTTATGAGTCCGTTTCGGATTCGGTGTTAAGAAAATAAAATAAAAAATTATGAACAGACTAATAAGATAAAGCTTGCCATAAGTTCCCGTGGCTGTGACAACTGAACATACTAGAGCTGCTTTATTTAACAAATCGCAGTCTAGCCCATGCACCTTAATCAACTTCCTTGTAAAGAAGAAGGGCAAGGAAGGTGGAGGTCCTTCTTTTTGTTTTAAAGGAACGTGTTTAGAAAGTGATTTATGGCCTTTTATATTTTTTTTGTTAATTAGTTTATTTATTTTATTAATTAAGTTTTAGGGTTATACTTATCAAAGTAACTTCATTTCAATATCGATATCAATTGCATTAAATCATCTTTATGTTTTAACTACCCATGACATTGTTATACTTTAGTTGGTATTGCGTAAGTATTTAATTAAATTATTTGCTCAATTGCAACTTGAATAACAAATTAATTGGTTTATTTTAATTTGTGAATGAATTTACTTAAAAAATTTGATGCTGATATCTTGATGTTTGAAGAATTGAGGTTAAAAAATTAATATATAATCGGAAAATGTTTTAAAAGTGACATTTAAAAGAGTTCACTTGAGTAGATAGTAGAGTAGAATTACTTTTGAAAATAATGGTGTACTTTTTTTTAGTTAAACAATTTTATTCACCTTGATTATTATTTTTTTACTTCTTTTGAAAACAATTTTATTCTACGCTGGGAATCAAATGAAAATCTAAAACAAACAATATAACATACTCTACAAATCAATTTGAGTTTCTGAATAATTAGTTATCAACTTATTTCTACTTTCTGCCTTGAAGACTCTGACTCGTGTGGGAGATATGGGGGAAGTTATGGAAGCTAGTGTGTTGTCAAATCTAGCTATATTTGCCTCTTGTTTCTTATTGGAAGTCTTCCCTTTGTTTACAGATCTGTTTGACGGGTTATCTTCCCCTTATCACACAAGGAGTGTGGAGATGTAAAGTAATGAGAAAGAACACATGTCAAGTACTACTATTGTTGAAATGTTTACTCTAGCAGGCATTTGAGCATTTTGCACTATTTTAATTAACGCATTTTTTGCTTTGAAGGACACACACATTATTCATTCTAATTCCGTGTGCGTTTAGAAACTATGAGGGTAGGTATTGTTCATGTTCATCAGTTCATGGAAGTGTTCTAATAAATGCAGGTTGTATGAAGATGGGTGACACTATGAAACGGATAAAATTATGTACCTTATTATCCAGAGACGACTCTCTTCACTGTACGAAACTAAGGAAAAGAGATATTGTACGCAGTCTTTTTCTTGTATATAAAAAAAATATTTTCAAATTCAAACTGATGACTAACAAATTATCAAGAGATAGGAGACAACTTTAACATTGTGACAGGTTAGTCCTCAAGAAGGCAATTCCACCACACATGTTCTGTGCTCAGTCTCATATCTCATTTATGACCTCACCATAGCCTTCTGCCTCTATTATGTTCCTACCAATTGTTTTCACTACCTTCCCCATCCTCTCTCTTTCGACTGGGCTATCCAAGGTTGCATCCTTATTGTCATTTGGGTCATTGCATACGAGTGCGCCCACCACACATTTAGTGATTGCCAACTTGGAAAATGTTTAACAAACACCCCATATGCTACCATCCACTTAAAGTGTATGTGCCAAGGCAGAAGTTCGCTATTCGGTGGTACTCTAAATACCTTAACAATCCACCAGGCAGAGTCCTCACACTTGCCACTATGACCCTTATAGTCCCATTTACTCTGATAATGAACGACTTCAAATATATATATATCAGATGTAGGAATACTTGCAGTATGCTATGGACTTTTTCGTCTTGTGGTGGCAAAAGGGCTTGCTTGGGTGGTGTGTGTTTATGGAGTTCCAATGCTATGTGGAGCCAGATACTGAGAACAGAGGTGTATTTTGGTACAACAATAAGTTTTGATGATTAGTACTTGTCAGGGCTTCTTCTCCATCAGGTGGGAAGGTTTGAATTTTCCTTTGTGATAGTTTAGGATGCATGCTTGCTTATTAAGTCCTGATGTTTGTGGAATAAGACAGTAGATATATAGCAGTTTTGTTTACAAAATAAGATATAGCATCTCTGAACATTTTGATTATTGCACCATGGTTTGAAATAAATGAATGTCGACCAAATTCTGAAGGTTGTGGGTAAGCTTATTCTTGTTCCAGTTCTTTGTAGGTTAAAATATAATTTTTATCCTATATTTATATTTTTAATTTATATCTAGTCCTTTAAAGTTTGAAAGTTTCACATTGATCCCTTGTTTTTATCAGAACAAATTAGTTTTTTTTATTAGTTTTTGCATTAACAATTTTGACACTAGTAAATATTTAAATCTACTTCTTTTATAACTTGAACCCAAACTTGCCTTGTCTTTTGCGAACAGAGATGGGAAGAGCCAAACGTATCATCAATCCTTTCTGTTGCCACACCTAAGCAAATGCCCTTATTCTAATGTGATATTTCCCACGGTTTGTCGCATGTCACAAAGTTGATAAAGTTCCTGTGAAATATGCCTTGTGTCTCAAGTATATTCTGTTGAGTGTTGGTTTTTCAGTTATGATAGGTTGTGGCCTTTAGTAGTTTTTCTGTTATTCTCTGTATCAGCAACTATATAAGGCACCACTGCACCCCATTGTAAATGGATTTCCAATCTATTAATAAACTTTCATGTTGTTGCCCGTGGATGTAACTCTTCTGGAGTGAACCACGTAATTCTTCTTGCAAGTTCTTGCTTCTCTTTCTCTCTTGTATAGTTGATTCTCCATCATACTCTGCTGTGGCTAGCTGCTGTTCTGTTCTGTTGATGATTGCCCTAAATTAAAAGCAAATTTTTTCAATGGACCTCCGGTGCAACTCAAAATCTGATTTGCTTTTCAAGATTTACACAAAGACGTCTTTGAACTCATGCACTCGAGGTCAAATACGTTGAAGCCTTACAAACAATGTCTAGAAAATATAGGGAAAGAAAAAGAGATAAATAAGCCAAATAGAGTATCAGAAGTTTACAACCTAGTTATCATAATATCTAACTTGACCGAACCTATTTATTGAAAGGGCTAGTTTAGGCTTTTTAGAAAAGCTTTTATAAGTAAAAAAATCCAACCTTCATGTTTTGAAAAGACAACAACCCAGTATGCTTGATAGGCCAACAAACATGATTTTTTTTTTTTATTTAGAACTTTTTATTCTTTTGGAGGTTTTGTATGAAATAATTGTAGGAAGACATCTTTAATTTTATTTTCATGCACCGTTGATTGTTGACCTGAGCGATGAGTTCTAATAAAAGTCTTAAAGTCTAGGTTAGTAAGTAAGGCGTTTGAACCAACGAAAATTATTGTTTTTTAATATTTTGTACTTGTTTTTCAAGATTTTGTTTTAATACTAATTTTAAATTAGATTAATATTTAAATATTTATTTGTGTCTATAAATATGTTACTTTTTTTTCTTTTGATCCATGTATATTTTGGCTTAAATATAACTTTGATTTCCTATTTTAAGATAAGGATATTGAGTCTCTGTATTTTTTTATAAAAAAATTCACGATTGTTGTTCCGCTTTCAATTTTACATAGATTTATTTCTTTTATTTGTTACAATTATTTCAAAATCGTGATCATTTCTCTGCTCAATCAGAGACATAGGAACGAGTTTAGCACAAAATAATTACAACTTGTATCAACAGGCTCCTTAATAATAATTAATAAAACGGTTTAAAAAAATCCTTAGGCTATAGAGTTCTAAATACTGTGGTTGATAGTTATTATATTGGGATTTTTAGATCTATCCTGTAACGACATTAAAAAAAAATCAAGGCCAAGATTCAGAATCCATTTCGAGATTGTTTAATCGGGATGTCCATGACAGGAAAGGGTGGTCATGAGAGTCGCAGATATTTTGGATATGCGGTTGAGAGTAAGCATGCAGAATAGTAGTTCATAGCACTTGATAGATATGAAAGAGAGGACGGACTTAATTAAACGTAGGCATGGCACTGGAATTCGATTCTGGGGAACCGAAATAAATTTTCTCCGATTTTGATGGAAAAAAACTGTATTAATCGGGTTAAGGATTGAGGTCGAGTTTTCTCCGTTAATCAAAAGCAGATGCAGATATGAGATTACTGATATTCATAGTTTAATCGTTTTGCTTGCTTATCCAGAATCTTCATGTGTTTCTTTTCAGATTGAGTAGGTCACCTCGTTATGCTTGTACTAAATTATTTGTAATTTCTGTTTGTGTGCAACTCAACAATAAAGGAAAGATATAAGGATAAGAAGTTGAATAGTATGTAAATATTAGAATTTTTTGGAAATTGATGATTAAAATTATGTTGGTCATTGCTGATATATCTTTGTCAACTTCCTTATTCAGTGTATGTTATTATTATCTTATTCTCCAGGAGTATGCTTTCTCACCTCTAGCACAGGCAATAGAGCTTGGAGCCGGGGAGTTCGAAGAAGTTTTCTAGGCCACATGCGTAGCCTACAGGTTTCATTTCCTATTGATATGATATTTTTGTAGTAATGACAGACCTGGTTATATTAAATAATTGGGACACACGTACATAAATAGACTGTAATCTGTTTAAAACAAAGACATATCTCAATGGGAATGGTTATAATAAAAAATTATGATCCCATATTTTATTTTATAATTGATTGATTTGGTTTTATAATTTTTTAAATTATGATATCAGATTTTGAAGGTGGATTTGTTATTGTTCTTTTTTTGTTATTTAATTAGTTTTTTTTCCCTTTTTTCAATAACAAAAATTATATATTTTTTTTAATTTTTTAAATTTTAATCAATTAGCAGGGTGGGATGAGGCGGGGCGAGGTGAGGAAACCTGACCCCCAACGGGGATGAGTATGTAGTTTTAACCCAAATAGTGATCAGGGGCAGGGTCGGGATCAGTTATAAAGTTGATGACAGGAATGAGAAATGCAATACCCGTCCTCAACTCCTTGCCATGCCTAATTAAACGTATTAAATAAAGAAAATATTTTTTTACTCAGTGTCATAATAATTGTGAAATTTAGTCCCATGATTGATCGGTCAAGGTAATGAGTTAATGGGATAGTAATTCAATCAGTTGGTCAGTAATTAACCCGATTTGATAAGATAAATATTAAAAATTGGAAATTATATATGTATTTATTATATATAACTAACATTATTTGAGTAATAAAAGTTTATCCATACTCCAAAATTCAAATTAAAAAAAAAATCTATTTTTTTTAAATATCTTTTGTTTCAATCAATTTTTCTAAAAAAGTCGATTGGGTCTGATCGGTCCAATCGAGATCCATTGACCGACCCGATCGGGTTTGACCAGATCAACCCGAGTCAACTGCATAACCGGTTAATCAGTTCGATTAGGCTACTGGATCCTGGTTCATATTGAGTTTGATAACAATGTTTAGTGTCTCTACAACCTACATAGTACATTATAAAAGTTTTTTTTTAGAAGAGTACATCATAAAAAAAGTTAAAAAGTAAACCTTTGATTACAATATACTAGTATGAAAGCATTCCATAAAGAAAAGTACTAGTACAAAAACAATTTAAAACATTTAATGAAATAGGTTTAATATTTTAATATTATATTTAATCATATATAATAAAAAAAACCTTTAAATAAATTATAAATACAAACAAATGTTGGCATTTTTTTTATCGACCATTATTATGGTTAGTTGTTTATTTTCTTAAGTGTAGATATTTGAACCTTCGACAAATGTTGGTATACTATGTAATGATCAAACTTATCTTACAATAAGAACCTTATTAGTAAATAAGATAACACATTTTTTTAAGGAGACTAATAACCCATTTTTCAACAAGCTTTTTAGAACACATTTTTTATTGATCTAAATTTATTAGAATTCACAAAAAAATAGAAATATATTTTCTAACACAAAATTTTATACATATTTTTATATGTTGAATTTTGTTAAAAGACACAAAATTTTATAAGTCACACATCATAATGAATCGTTGTCTTGATTTTGTAATTTTTAATCAATTTCAACAAATAGAAAAGTGAGTGCTTAAAGATTATGTTCCAAGAATTTCTATAAAGTAAGTGGATTTCATATCTTATTTAAAAGGCAAATTTTAAGAATGTGAGTTTGAATTCGAGCTTAACTTAACTTTACAAATCCAACTTGTAAGTTGAAATTTGCACCTACTTATATATTATATTTTGATCATATCATTAGTTGATGTGGAATTTCCAACAATAAATTATAACTTAGGTTTCTAAATATGTAAATCGATAATAATTTAGTCTTTAAAAAAAATGTTTGGTAAGTGAATATGTAAAAATTGTGATAATTGTGATTTGTGTAAAACTTAATAATAAATTAGTTGGTAAACTTTACAACTTAATATAAAATCTGTTTTCCAAGAATATAATGAAATGTCAAAGGTGCTTGAACATTAGAACTTAAATCAAAACAAAGTTGTTACACTTTTTATACACTTGAAAACTAAATAAGAATTTTTATTATTATTTTAAGTACTAAATTGTCACCGATATCCATATTTAATTTAATGACTAAAATGTCATTTACCCATCATTTAATAAGATTTTCTGGTAATTTTGTAATATTAAATAAATTTTAATGAATAATAAAAAATATTAAAATTTGTATTAGTCCCACTTCTTTTAACAAATGATGGTATCTTCTACCCTAGTCCTAATAAACTCCGCAAGCCAACTCATTTAAAATTTTCTACAATGCAGCTAATCGTAGATGTATGGTCATGGACATCAAAAAAATGGTCAGTGGGCCTTGGACACTAGAGAGGAAAGAGGTGAGTATATGATGGAGCACAAGTGGGATGGGACAGAGACGCTTTCCATTTGCCAAAAAATGTGTCAAAATATACCCCGTGGGCCCCACCTCCATTGCACGGAAGGCGCACTAGTGCCACTGCTCATCGCTCACACACTCGCTTTTAAATACAGCCCCCTCTGCGTTCCCCTAATCTTTGCCCCCTCTCTCACTCCCTCCTCTTCACACATTTTCTGACCTCTCCAACAAACCTTCTCGTTCACACTTTCAGGTCTCTCTCTCTCTCTCTCTCTTATTATCTCTTTATTTTAATATATTTTATTCTCAATTAAATATGATTATATGAATGCTATGGTTCTCTTCTTACCGCTTCAATCTCGCGTTCTTATTTTCCAATTTCCCTATTCTCGTTCTATCTAACCATTTCCGCTCTTCGTGCTTCGATTGCTAAGTAAATCCACGATTCTCTGTTCATTCATTTCATAGATTTCGCGTGATTTTGGCTATCTTTGATTTGCGGCCAATTCTTACATATAATGTTTGATTTTCAAACTTTTCCCCTCGATATAACTCTTGTGCATAAATGAACCTGACTGTTTAGCACTATCTGCATATTTTCGTGACGCATCTCTATCGGATCTAAGGAGGAATCTCCTTTTTCCTCCGTATCATTTGTCGTATTTGTTGTTCTGTGCTAATACTTCAGAAAATGGCAGCATTGTGTTCTTCTTTGCTGTAATAAGTGTTTGTGTTGTGAATCTGGAAGCGATTATGCGTGACGTAACTTGTGTGTTCTACTATTCTCTTTCAGATCTCATTTGTTGTTCCTCTTTGATTTTTTTTTTCTTGCTTACTCAGCCTATTTAATGATATTCTTTACAAATAGATTAGTGGACCATTTGGTTGGTTGGTGAGTTATGAATATTCGGATTCTCTACCACGAGTTGGGTTAAAAAAATCTCTGCAACTCCACGAGGATATATTTTTTATTGTTTAGAGGAAATTACTCTTTCTTCCTTTTCAAATTACACGTTTTGTATCATGTTTTGAAATATACACTTTATGTATATATTAAGTAATTCTTTAATTATTTTTCAAGTGATGAATAATTATGAATGGTTGTCAATATTTTTGTCTTGCCATTAATTAATCTTGAACATGTTATTGATTTCTCTGAACTATATTTTGTCCTGATTTTAGTATATTAGAACGAAGAATAAAGTTTTTAATTTTTTATTATCAATTTTTTTGTATTTGTTACCTTTTTATTATCGATTTTGAAATTTGGTTTAACATCTCTATTTCATTTTTAAAGTCTCAAATTGATAAGAGGAGGTTCAAAATGCTTTGCTAACCATGCTAAAGATTAGCAGGAGAGAAAATGTTTCTGGACTTTCAATTTAAAATATATTTGAAAAATTATATGATAACTTTTTTTAGTAGTTGATTGTGTGAAAATATTTTATATTAAAAATAAATATGAATACTATTATTACTACTATTTAAGTGAAGGAAACTTAATTTAGTTCAAGTTGAGTTCCATTTTTCATACCATTCTTCTTAACCGCCATTCATTTGTGTCAATTTCCCCCCTTCTAATAAAAAAAAGTTAAAGTTTCTGTAAAAAAATTTAAAAAGCTTCTTTTTTCTTTTTTTACAAAAAAAAAAAACGTTAAAAGCAATGGGCGTTTGATTTGGGTCGCTATATAGTATATACTTATTGTTTTCAAGATTTTGGATTTTATTATCAATGTTTCTTATTTGAATATAATTATTTATTTCCATTCAACTTACATGGAGGAACAGAAAAAATATAGCGTTTTTATTTCAATCGATGAATGGTTTTCACGGAAATAGGTAAGAATCTATTTTGCAATAACAATTATGACTTATTCGACTGCAACACGGAACTCGATTTCTTTCGTAATTCATAGGAAGAGGAAACTTATTTATCTAATATTACTTTTCATGTAAGTTGAAATTGATTTAATTTTGGTCTGATAATTGATTTTAATTTTGAGTTTAAAATTGATTTTGAATAAATTATAATATATTTGATGTAACTTTAAAGAAGAATCTAGAATTCTTTGTGTATCTTGATATAAGGGATTTTGAATAATTTTTATTGTTAAATCTAAAATTTTATATTGAGTTTTATTTATAAAAAATATCCGTCACATTATTTTTAAAAATAGTTTTAACCATTAAAATTAATTTTGTCACCCCATCCAACAAGGTGTCTAACATAAATCATTATATTTGCTTGGATGAAGTGAGAAAATAAGGAAGAAAATATTTAAAACTAGCAGAGAAGTTAAAGATACTTTCTCCCATATTATTTAGAAAAAGAAAAAATGGAAGAAAATAAAATAACACTGTCTATTATCTCATTTGTTTTAAAAATAATGAAAGCATATAGCTATATAAAATACAGTACTATAACTTAGCCAAGAACATATTTGTCGTCTGAGTAACTTTTTCTTTTTCTTGTTCCGTTTTCTCCGCCGATAATTTATGTTTTTAAAGATTCAATCCCCGGTTTTACAAAATAATACAAGATGTTTTATTTAGAAGAATTAATAGTTTTTTTAATGTTTATTATTACGCGTGCAGACTACTACATCAAACCGCAACATTTTTTTTAATATTTTCTTCACAATAAAATTGTTTTCGTTTTTTCTAACGTGGCCGACACGTAATGGGTTTTAAACTTGAGATCATGCGAATAATCTAAACTCCTTCTGGTTGAGCAACAAAGATGAAGAACCAATTATAATTTGTAAATACTTGAATAAGAGTTCGTGCATAAATTGGTTTTATCAGTTTTTTTTCACAAAATTATGATTTCCTGATATTTTAAAATAAATAAATAACTATATTCCGTATGTAGTAAACAGTTATATTCAGTAAATAAATTATATTTTAATAATTATTATATTAAAAGTTACTTAAGAACTTGGTAAAATATTTTTGTTTGAAAAAGTATATGATTATTTTTTTTTTCGTTGAAAAAAGTTTACGATAATGTAGCTCGTGCTTAGCTGTTCCTAATTTATGTTACAAAAAAAAAAAAGAATGTTTCTTATTTGAAATTTGAAAATTTCCGGGTCATGTTATGAAAATCTTGTAGACGAAAAGCCGGCCTAAAGTTCTTTGAGAGATGTTGCATGCACCGATCATTAATTACTAGATACGGAAAACGACTGAATTAATTTAATCTAAGATGCGTACCGATCCCTAGAGATGCTTCGTTCAACATATTTGATATTTCTAATATTGGCCATCCCTCTCATCATTATTGTTTATTTATTTGTAACATGACATGTTCTTGTGGGTCCGCTTAGGATTAGGTGTTTGTTGCAAAAAATACAAAAAAATCTGTGGAACAAGGATCAACATATCTTGTTTGTTTTAATTGATTGATTGATGAGTTTGCAAGCTGTATTTCATAATTTAATTTAATTCAGCTTTTGTTTTTTAGTTGAATTTGTTTTTATTTTACTTATTTTGAAAACAAATTTATTCTAAGCAATGAATCAAATGAAAATTTTAAACACACAATATAGCATACTCTACAAATCAATTTTGAGTGTCTTTATCATTTTCTTTATTTATTGACATATTTGTACTTTCTGCAAAGACTGTCTGACTCGTGGTAGATATAGGGAAGGTTATGAAAATTAGTGTAGTGTCATATCTAGCTATTTTTGCTGATTGGAAAAGCCTTCCCTTTGTTTACAGATCTGGATAAAAGGTTGCATGCTTATTTTTCTCAACTGTGAATGTTTCTTTCTTTGCATTTTTTTGTTTTTGGTTATGGGATTAATTTTTTAATTAGGAAGAAGCTTTTAGAACATCACCCGAATCCAATTCGTTTTGGTTTTTGTGATCTTGATGTAAATCTATACCAACTTGGTTTGGGCAAGAGAAAATGGTACTTGCTCAAGTCCATTCTAGGACGAAAATAAAAATATAACAGGGTATAGCAGATCTCTATTCCTCTGTGGGTAATGATAGCATGTTTCTATTGTTTTCTTATTCTTCATTGGTCACGATAACCTGATAATTATGCCTCGATTGGGATGAAAAGTAACGAACACTAAACGATAGTGAGAAGAAAATTTCGCTACTATTGTTGAAACGTTTACTCCAGGCACCTAAGTATGATGCACTATATTTCAATTAATGTATTTTTTCGCTTTGATGAGAAACATTCTGATTCTGTGAGTTTAGAAACTATTGCTGATAATCCTTGATTTAAGATTTCAGTCATGTTCATGTTTATTAAAAGTGTTGTAATAAAATGCACTGATGTGGCATGTGCAGATTGTGTGAAGATGGGGGCTGGTGGCCGAACTGCTGTTCCTCCTGCCAACAGGAAGTCAGAGGCTGACCCTTTGAAGCGGGTGCCATTTGAAAAACCTCAGTTTAGTCTCAGCCAGATTAAGAAGGCCATTCCACCTCACTGTTTCCAGCGCTCTATTCTCCGCTCATTCTCATATGTTATTTATGACCTCACCATAGCCTTCTGCCTCTATTATGTTGCCACCCATTACTTCCACTTCCTTCCCCGTCCTCTCACTTTCGTGGCATGGCCAATCTATTGGGCTGTCCAGGGTTGCATCCTTACTGGTGTTTGGGTCATTGCCCATGAGTGTGGTCACCATGCATTCAGTGACTACCAGCTGCTTGATGATATTGTTGGCCTTATCCTCCACTCCGCTCTCCTAGTCCCATACTTTTCATGGAAATACAGCCATCGCCGTCACCACTCCAACACAGGTTCTCTTGAGCGAGATGAAGTATTTGTGCCAAAGCAGAAGTCCGGTATCATGTGGTACTCTAAATACCTTAACAATCCACCAGGCAGAGTCTTCACTCTTGCCGTCACCCTCACACTTGGTTGGCCCTTGTACTTGGCTTTTAACGTTTCTGGAAGGCCTTATGATAGATTTGCTTGCCACTATGACCCTTATGGTCCCATTTACTCTGACCGAGAACGACTGCAAATATATATATCAGATGCAGGAGTACTTGCAGTATGCTATGGCCTTTTCTGTCTTGCCATGGCAAAAGGGCTTGCCTGGGTGGTGTGTGTTTATGGAGTTCCATTGCTAGTGGTCAATGGATTTTTGGTGTTGATTACATTCTTGCAGCACACTCACCCTGCATTGCCACACTACACTTCCTCTGAGTGGGACTGGTTGAGAGGAGCTTTAGCAACAGTGGATAGAGATTATGGAATCCTGAACAAGGTCTTCCATAATATTACAGACACTCATGTAGCTCATCACTTGTTCTCCACAATGCCACATTATCATGCAATGGAGGCGACAAAGGCAATCAAGCCCATCTTGGGAGAGTATTATCGGTTTGATGAGACTCCATTTGTCAAGGCAATGTGGAGAGAGGCAAAAGAGTGTATTTATGTGGAGCCAGATCAAAGTACTGAGAGCAAAGGTGTATTTTGGTACAACAATAAGTTGTGATGTATAATGTAGCCGGGGCTTCTTGTCCATCAGGTGGGATGGTTTGAACTTTCCTTTGTGACTGTTTAGTATCATGGTTGCTTATTGGGAATAATTTTGTTGAACCCTGATGTTGGTAGTAGTCTCTAGAAAGTAGCATAGCGTTTTGTTTGCAAAATAAGATATAGCATCTCTCAACAGTTTGATTATTGCACCGTGGTTTGCAATCAGTGCATGTCGACCAAGTTTCTCAAGACTGTGGGGAAGCTTATTTTTGTTCCAGTTCTTGAATCCAAGTTGTTATCATACTCTTATTGGCTCAGAATCTTTAACCCGTTCTGCTTTTTTCTCGTGATCGTTTGAAGTATTTACTCGCAAATGATTTACATTTCAAATTTAGGGTGCAGATTATTAATTATTGGACTTGTTTTTTTTTTTTTTAATGTTGCGGGGCATATATGTAGCTTCAACATTTGACGTTTTTAAAATTAGTTTGTATTCTGTGAACACGTTGCGCCTCAGTAGGTCCGGGTTTGTTTCAATCCCAAGTCTCCTGTCCAACATGTGACGGTGTTCCATTTGCCAATGCAAGCCCTTCCTCTTTTTTTTTTTTAAGCCATTAATTCTATTACTACCTTTTGATGATCATATATGATTCCAAGCCAAGCACAAGGTGTGCAATTATTGGAAAAAAGGCACAGACTAATGATCATAAATGATTCCAAGCCAAGCCATTTTATTACCAAAAATAGTTAAATTAGGTTATAAAACTACTATAATAATTTACCAACACGTTCTATAATTAATATGATATTTAATTTATTTTTCATGGTTTACATTTTTATTTATTTAAATAATGATAAATTTATTTTTATATTATTAATTATTAATTTAAAAATACTGAATCTGTGATTTCAAATAAACGGTTAATTAAAATAATTTTAAATCGGCAATGTAATGTAAAAGTAAATACTTAAGTTTATCTTAACTAGATATTTACATTAAAACTTATGTTTTTTTAATTAAAATTGTGAAGATGGTTTTTCTAACTTCAAAACATTCAAATCCTTAATGTAAGATGATATAATTATTTATGTGAAATGTAATAGACAGGAACACAGTAGTTTATGCTACCAGAAACTTCGACTACAAATATTCTTACAGACTTTAAACCAATTAGTTAAATGACAAAACTTACCTACAATATCATAGGTACTTGTATTATTTTTTCCATGTCATCAAAACTGAGTCTTAACACCGTCAAGCTGCTTTCCTTTCATCGGATCACATTTTCCAAACAACCTTTGCATCCCTTCATGTGCAGATGTTGCAACGTCTCTGCCTCCACGCTAGCGTCACAATGACATGCATCGAGGGCGAGGTTGGCTCACGTCGCCCACTTTGTTAGCGGCGGCGTCGCCACCCCTACCGGCGCCGACCATATTATGCAGTTGAGTTGAGACAACGTCAGACTCCGATTTTAAGAGTGGTGACCCCAATGAAACGTGTCGGAACGATTATGCAGGTGTCACTTCATGTGCTCTGCAACTTAGATGTGGAATCACGAATGATTCTTCTCAAGTTCGTTGCTTTGCTCTACTACCCTTGATTATGGATTAAGGGTTTCTAGAAAAGGATTCCACAAAATAAAATTTGGAAAAAGTGGAGCTAAGGTCCTGAATTGGAATAGATTCAGGAATTGAAGACTATGGTGGTACATGCATTGGTGCCACAAAGAGAGGATGACCGGAGATTGACAGTATTGCCACAAAGAGAAATTGTAGGTAAATTTTGTCCTTGGTTAAAAACCAATGAGCCATTATTATTATCATAACATTAAAAAAAAAAAAAAAAATACAAACATAATTAAAATTTACAATGGAGATGCGGGGAATCGAACCCGTGCCTCTCGCATGCAAAGCGAGCGCTCTACCATTTGAGCTACATCCCCGTTACATTCACACTAACTAAACATATTAAAACAACTTAATAACTTAAATTGAATATTTATATGTTGTCGTTCTTGCCAAGTCGAAAGAAAGAAACAATTGGAGCGCGGGAAGTGTTCCCGGCATGGGAATGGAGCGAGTGCAGTGTGCCTATGCCTCTCTGGTTCATCTCTCTTTCTCTCTGCATTGTGATTTTGTTGATGGGAATGTGTTAATTTGACTTTCTACGACGCAGGACGAAGCGTTCGAAATGGGGAAAGAGACGTATCAGGGTCAGCAATACAGCCAGATTTACTTGGCGCGCCTTCATTTGATGCGAACACTCTTGTATTCCCTCGTTCCTCATTGGAAACCCAATTTTCCCGGTACCCTACCCCCCCTTTTTCTCAAATTCACCACCTTTTTCTACTATCTCCAACTTAGGGTAACATCATGTTTGTGTGTGGTGTGGTTTTCGTTGCTTTGAGGTTTCAATTAGTTATTTTCCGGTTTCTGTTTTCTGCAGTGTGCACGGTGCTGGGATTGGAAGAGGGCAAGGAGTGTGTCATTGTTGGAACCCTCTATAAACACATGAAGCTCAAACCTTGCATTCTTGATGAGTATTCTAAGGAGGTACTCTCGGTTCTACTTTATTACTATCTCCAATTATATTGCATGAGTACTTGTAAATATTATAACTTTATAAGTAAACTGTAAAAAATAAAATATCATAAAGAAGATTAAGAGTAAATAATACATGCGCTAACAATGTAAAAGTATTTCTACACGTTTACGGTTTATCCCATAACAAATTGGCATGTCCCATAAATTGTTGACTTTTATACCGACGACCTTAAAAGACGTATCAACATTGATTTCTGATTGGTTGACAATGTAAATATAGAAATTAAACTCAAAGATTAGTTTAGTTGATGGAAAATTATTTTAGCGATGATAAAATTCTTAAAATACTGGCGTTTGAAACTTTCAGTTTTGGAAAATCTTAAAATTTAGTTAGTTTGTGTTGACGATGATTTGCAAACATCTCATTGTGTGTAATGGGACTATTGACTTGATTTGTAGAAATTTGAGTATTTGATAAGAAAAGCAAAATTGTTTTTTGGGTGAATACTAATTAAAGAGGAAAAATATTGACTTGATTTAATATGAAAGCTTTTGTGCCATGGGACTATGTGAGGAGAGTATGCACGTAGATGTAGGTCGTCCTACTCTCAAGAGTGAGGACTTGAATTTGTTATATATGGGTGATTTTATGCTTTCTTTGTATGAAAATTGATAATAATGTGCCATGGTGTTGTATTTCACTATTTTTCTGCCAATAATGTACAGAGATGAGTGGTTCCACTCGTCAAGCCACATAACTTCACGCACCCGGATGATCACCTAGTTTTGGAAGATGAAAGTGGGCGGGTTAAGCTCAGTGGGAATATCATTTCGCCATCTGAATATGTAACAGGTCTATATGATTAACAACTTATCTTAATTCACTAAAATAGATTTTGTGATAAGAAGGCAAGGTTTGGTATCCTCAATTTTTTCCTTCCTTCATTTTTTTTTTTTTGATGTGGGTGTGGACGTGTGATTCAAAGAATATTGGATTTCTTTGTTTTCAGATTTGTTTAATATTTATCTGAGCTATCTAGAAATATAACATGTAGCTTAATGATATTCATTCTCATAGGAATGCAACTTGTCTGCTATATGAATGACTGTCATATGGGACATGATCATTTTATGCTAACATTGTCTTGACAGGAATTGTGGTTGCTTTACTTGGAAAGGAAACGGGGGCAGGTGACTTTTTGGTTCAGGATGTCCTAAGTGCTGGCTTACCACCACAGATAGCATTTCCCCTTAAATCAAGTACCTCTTCTTTATCTTTTACATGTTATAACCCAATAACGCACACACATGGCATCTTTTTGGGATTTTTTGCCCAGATCTTAGTCACAAATGGTAGACTATGATTCCCATTTGAGGATGGATAAATATGTGGTGAATTAGCATCCCACACCCACTTTCCTGCATGAAGTGTTGTTTTTGTTATCTATATAATATTTTCTCAGAACTTGTGCTGTTTGAAAATTTTATTATTCATAGTCAGTAAGCATAAATAGCTTTCTTTTTCCCTTCTTTGGCATAGTCTCTTTCCATTTGATTGCATAAGATTTTAATTGTATTTCTGGAATTAAAGAAACTAGTTTCTTATCTTTCTCTTTATATAGTCAAACTTTAAAAAGCTATACAGAGTCATAATTCAAATATGTTGCTGGCTGTATGCTTCATTTCTTCCTGCTCGTGTTAATGCACAGATGATGTGTAACAGCCTTGCCATTTTTCTTTAACTGTGCATCTTTGATGCTCCATACTTCATTATTTGTTATTCACATTTCCATTTTTATTAAAAATATTGGCTTAAAAATTTCTTTTGTTTGGATTCAACAGGGGAAGACAAATATGTTGTTCTTGTGTCAGGGTTAAGTGTTGGGAGCAGCAGCTCTAATCCTCTTCAGTTTCAGCTTCTCATTGATCATATTACAGGGCATTTAGGAGATGAGAAGGTTTATTCTTCTTTTCTCTCAACTTTCTCATGTTTATAATTATGTAACATTTCAAAGTTTAACTAATCAAAAGTGGCAAATTAAACAGGAGCAAAGTATTGCATCACAAATTGCTCGAGTTGTCTTTGCTGGAAATTTAATTGAGATACCTCGCAGATTTCTTAATGGACAGGTATTTATGTTACTGTATAGGGAGAGAGAGAGGAAAATAAAAGGATTGCAGAGAGAAACCCTTACTTCTACATGTCATTTACTACTTAAACTGTAACGAACTAAAAATTATCCTAGATATTTTTATTTGGGTTAAATTTTTAAAGAATCGTTAGATAATTACTGTTTTATTTTTACTGAACGGATCCTAGCATAAATTTTAAAACGTTCAAATTGTAGAAGTGATGTGGGAATCGTACAATAAAATTTCTAAAACATATTTGAGGTAAGTAAAAATGGAATACATAAATATGTGTGTATATATATATATATATATATTAAGTAGTCATTGTCCATTGGTACATAGTTTCTTTCTTTTAGGTGCCTTACACTTACAACATCATAGAACTTAACTATCGGAAAACATTTATGCTACACTAGATATGATTATTTATTTATATACAAAAATCACAACTCATATCCTTTTTTCAAACATTTCCTCCAGTGCTATCCTCTTCACTGATCACGATTATGTGATTCGTGGCCGGGTTAGGATACACAGGAGCAAATTGTAAGAAAGGGTCGTGTGGATTGAATTCTTCACCAAAAATAGAGACAAGAAAGTGAGTTCCAAAGTAGATGTGTGCACGCAGGACGGGTTGCATAGTTATAACATAGCAATTTCTGTCCTCATCTATATACCATGCTATGTCCAATGCATCAAGGAACAGGATGATTGATGCCATCTACAATATGTAACAAATCTAGTGAGAAATAAAATTTCTCAGTAGGTAAAATCTAAATTACCAAACACGTTAGTACGTTAGTAAATCTTCAATATAATCAAATAAATTCATATAAGAATTATGCAACTATATGAATGCATGAAATGAATTTTCCCATGGTGCACATGGCCTCTACATATCGTACTGTATGTAGTTACACCTCGTACTGGATGTAAACGCTGCGATCATCTTACGCAAACATGTATGATTTATTCCATGTATCTGCACCTGGTTACTACATATCGTACTGTATGTAGTATCAAATACTGTTTCACAAATCTCGTACTGGACTTTGGAAACAAAAATCAACATATCATTATATCAAATTTCATCATTTTCATCAGTAACATAATCCATGAGTACATATAACCTCATGGAAAATATTTCTTATCATATCATCATATGTACCAAAAATATGGTTAGACTACCATAGCTTATACAAACAAAACCATAATATATATGTAATTTAAATTTAATTTAAATTTTTTTTTTTTTGGCCGGGATGGTATGATTGGTATGTCGGGGTGCTGTGGCCGGGATGCCGGGTTAGTATGGCTGGGATGCCGGGTTGGTATGGCTAGGATGCTGGGGTGCTGTGACCGGGGTGCCGAGTTAGTATGGCTGGGATGCCGGGTTGATATAGCTGGGATGCTGGGTTGGTATGGCTGGGATGCCGAGGTGCTGTGGCCGGAATGCTGTGTTAGTATGGCCGGGATGCCGGGTTGTTGGGTTATTATCAAGGTTGTTAAAATCGCGCGTCAACTCGTGGAATCGCACGATCCTGCGATTTTTCCGGCGGTCGGCGATCCAGATCGTGAGTAGGATTGGGAACGGGCAGGATCGGAGTGGGATCGCGATTTTGCTCGTAAAATCGTAGGATCTCCGATCCGATCCGATATCACGACGTGCTTGGTTAAAAGGCTAGGGTTCGATTTCGAACCAAAACGCAAACAGAGAAGTGCGCGCCTGCGACCTGCTACCTGACCGGCGACCTGCGACCTGCGACGGCCGACCTGCTCTGCGACCTGACCGGCGACCTCCCCCGACTGCGCGCGACCAGGTAGGTTGTCTTCTCCCTTTCCGCTTCTTGCTTTCCCTTCCTCTTCTCCCTTCTCCGTTCTGGCCTTCTCCCTTTCTCATCCGAGGTGGTGATATTAATTGATGGAGAGATCGCCGGAGAGGAGGGTGGAGGTTGCAAGAAAAAAAAAATGTAAACCAAGATAGAAGAGAAGAAACGGCGCAGAAGAGAAGTAAACCAAGAGAGAAAAAGAAAAGAATAATATATGCTAGGGTTAACTTATTTGGGCCAAATTTGCTTTCTGTACCCCCTTTTTTTCTTTCAGCAGTTTCATATTATATTTTTTAAATGGGCTTTTGAACTTTAATTTAGATAATTGCTATTTACAGTCTTTCCATACCCACTTTTTTCTTTCTGCAGTTTCATAGTAGGATCTCGATCCGATCTTACGATCCCCGATTTACGATCTTTCATCCCCTCCCCCGATCCTACGTAAAATTACGATCTTAACAACCTTGGTTGTTATAGTTGGGATGCCGGGTTGGTATGGCTGGGATGCCGGGGTGCCGTGGCGTGGGTGTCGGGGTGCTATGGCCGAGATGCAGTTCAAAATAATCAAAACAGCTTGAAAATCATCATAATCACCTCCAAAAATCATCAGTTATACTTCCAAACATTACTAATCCTTTAGCCTATAAATCATTATCTATTCTATGGTTTAAATCAACATTTTCATATCATTAACTGACCTTCAATTGACATGAAATTCCAGCCTAAATAAGAGTCATAATTCTATATATTTAAGCATGTAAATTAGTCCAAATGAATTCTTAACCAAGGATTGAAACCTAACCTACCTTCAATAAGTCTGATGGACTGAGTAGAGAATTTCTGGAATAACTTTAAGGTAGAAAGTTTTTACGTGAAGGAAAGAAGAAATGGAAGTATATAAAGGTGGCAGAAAATAAAGGTTTTAATATAAAGAATGGGGGCTGAAATTTTTCGTGTAGAGATTTTCTGAATGCAAGGGTATTTATACTAGTTTATTTAGTTGGGTTTTAAATGAACTAATTGAGTTATAACCGAGTTAGGATTTAGTTTGGTTACAAGGTAACTAACCTTGAAGATATTTATCCTAAGTTAATCATGACAAATATTCCTTCATTTATGGTTTGAGGGAACGTGGAAGTTGCTAAACAAATGAATTTCTTTTGCCTATATCCATATGACTGAAACTAAATAAAGCAAGATTCCTTCATTAATGGCATGTGCACGTGGAAGGATGCTTAAAGCTTGATTTTGTTTATTTGTTCTCCCTAATGCCACATGGATATCCCTAAAAAATTATTCAAGAAACTTGGACTCAGCTTGTCTCATTCTATTTACTCATTGACTTTACCTTGACTTTAGTTTACCAAATATTCACTTAGCCAAGCATATTTGCATGGCTATTGTGAATTTTTAGAGTATTTATGTTCAAATAAATTTTATATTTTTGTATCCAAATATTATCATAATTTCATAATTTAATATAAACTAAAATATAATTTTTGAGGATGTTACAACCAGAGCTTTACAGTGTAAGGACAGATCTAATTAAAGGGAAATAATAGTACAAATATGTGACAATGTGTAGTACAGAAGTAATATAATAGACTAATAACCAGCACTAATATCTCAACGATTTCAATATGAGTTTCTTTAATGATAATGCATTTATTTTCTACTATTTGGGTTCCTATGCTAATATTTTTTTTCCTTAACAAGTTTAAACAATGCACTCAACATAAGTATTGGAATAAAGTAAACACCTTCATTTCATGCATTAATAAAATGATCACCGACTCTTCTCTCTATTGTAATTTGTATTGTATCATCACCATTTAACTTTCTCTGGTATCTGAATTCCTTGATTACACTTGCTTTCTCTTATGTGATTAAATTTCTATAGTAATGCACATTTGTAGAAGAATATAATATAATAATCTGATACGTGTTCTAAAGAATAATTAAATGAGAGGAACTAAGTTGTCCTGCTACTTCTTAACTTATTAGAGTTGCATTTTAGATTTAGGCACTCTGGTTGATTATCTTAAGTCTTGATTGATATCTTGGTGCTAGACAACATGCATTGCACATGTATGTCTTCCAATTTTCTTTACAGTTTATTGACACTAATCCTGGTTATACATACAAACTTGTGAAAATTTTGAACTCTAGGTTGTCGTATGATATTTGCCAAACAATCCAAACCTGCACCACATTGGACTTGGACCCAAATAGGCCTAGATCTGAAAGATTTATGTTAGGAAGAGAAAAGATCGGTAAATAATACAAGCAGTTTTCTGGAATTTAATCGCAAGTTCCTAACTTGATTTATGGGCCTTTTCATTAATATTTGCAGAATTTGGTTTCTAAGGATCTCTCAAGAATGGCTGAGCCAATAAAGGAGCTAGATATTCTGTTGAGTCAGGTTCATTTCATTAGCTTGGTTCTTATATTTTAGTTCTTGTTTTTCTAAATAATTTGCTTAACTTTTACTTGCTTTTCAGATAGCTGCTGGTTTGCCTTTAGATATCATGCAAGGACCCAGTGACCCTGCTAATTTCTCATTACCACAGCAGGTCCTTATGTTATCCTTTAAGGGTTATATATGGCATATTAACATGTGTTGTTTGACTTTATTACTAAAATTATCACTTTCAGTCATTGCATAGATGCCTTTTCCCTGGGTCGTCGGCATATAATACTTTTAGATCTTGTACAAATCCTCATTGTTTTGAGCTTGATAATGTCAGGTAAAGAGGCTATTCTCAATATTACTCTGTTTTGATGTTAAATCTACTATACCTCGAACATGATCCCCACACTGCTTCCATGTTTCTTGGGACATCGGGTCAAAATGTAGATGATCTTGAGAAGTATTCAGAGGCAAAAAATAAACTTGAATTCATGGAAAGGACATTAAGATGGAGGCATTTGGCACCCAGTGCACCTAATACTCTTGGTATGTACATTATATATGCCTCAATGCTTTTACACTTCCTTGGTTATCAATAATCTGTCATTTTTCGCTTAGGTCAGCCAATTTTTCTGGAAGTTTGAACATTAATTAGATTACCTGCTATTTCTGAAGAAATCTAGACTTCTTAAAAAAATGAACATTTATTTATTCTGACTTCTGATAGCGACTGTTGTCTTCCAGGATGCTTTCCTTACACTGATAAGGATCCTTTCTTCATTGAGAGCTGTCCTCATGTTTACTTTGTTGGAAATCAAGATAAATTTTAAACTCGTGTCATAAAGGGTATTTGCATTCTAAAATCTACATTGCTGAAATGAAAGTTACTTCGTTTCTGATTTGCATTTACTATAATATACCTTCCCTAAAACTTTAATCAATTTTGCATGTTGATTGCAGGATCAGAAGGGCAGTTGGTGAGACTCGTATGTGTTCCTAAATTCAGTGAAACTGGAGTTGCTGTTATGGTGAGCTCGAAATCTCGCACACTTAATGTTAACTTAGATATAGTCTGGTGTCTTCTAGGATGGCCTTTTATACTTGAATAAATGTGGCCTTTTATACATGCACAAATATATTACTCCATTAGCACGTCAGTAACATGTCTCTGGTCAGGTGTTTAAGGTAACATATTAATCCATTAGTTGAATGTACTAATGAGATTCACTTTAGGCATTTCTTTGTACTCAACTAAAACAGGTTTCTGTAAATGATTAACTGCCTGAAAATATGGTTCTTGGCTAGAATTTCAATGCTATCTTTCTTGCTGCTTTTCTCCCTTCTATTATATAATGAAACAATTTTTAAAAGTTCAATTAAAAGAAAGCACATCCAAAAACTATGTTTTTATTCTTTTGTTCAAGCCTTCTATACATAAAGGGTTCTCTTTGGAGAAAATCATGGAAGGTTTTGGTATGAGACAAAGATTGGTTAATTGGGCACATCCAATTATTTTGGTTATGGATTGGGCACGAGACAAATAGGTTTTGGTTTGTAGATTGTCTTTTCTTTCCCTACTATAGCCGAAAGCAGTGATGATTCCTGAAAGTCCTCCAAGCCCTGTAAGATGGCTGTTATTGTTCCCAGTTGGGTTGAAGGTGATACTTGTAAATATGTAATTTTTAATTTTCAATGAATCAAGTAATAAGTCCATGCTGCAAACTTTTGAGCTTGTGTTATTTACTTTGTTAATATGCCATGAACTTCACTGATCTAATCAGTTATCTCTTGCTTTCTCCTCTAAGAAGGTAGAAGTTTTAGTTCAATCCTACTTGGTTGCCACTGATGCAGTTCTGGAATCATCCATATTTGATAAAAATGTAGTCAAGAGAAATATTAGTGGTAGGATTATGACTGGGGAGGGGTTGTTTTCCATGCTTAATGTTTGGTTGTGATATAATAGCTGGTTTCTTCTGATGTAATTCTTCTTGCTGACTTACGAATCTTTTTTTTTTATTTATTTATTTGCAGCTAAATCTGAGGGACCTTGATTGTTATGCTCTCAGTTTTGGAACTCAATTCAGCTCATAACAATGCAGAATGAAGTTGTTGTGGTATTTAAATTTGTAAGCTTCTAAATTTTGAAGAGTTCTAGCATGAGCATAGTTTTTATACAATTATAGCTCCTCTAAACTGAGAAAATGTATCATGTAAGAAAGTTTTATCCTTGATCTATTAAAATGGTTTAAATTTGTGGTATTTTCAACTGAAATCAATGGTAGATACATCCATATTTTTTTACTTTACACATTTTCACTTTAAAGAGCCTAATTGACTAATTAGGCATAGCTAATTACAAACTCAAAATACATTAAAATAATAACTCAAAAAACAACAAAGTCCTTGTTGAAGTGATTTTGATGTAAAAACTGCTCATAGGAACATTCTCATTCAAAAACTGCTCTTAAATTAGTAGTTAATGTGGCTTCTCCACTAGTATAAATACAGATACAACTTATTTAAATTCATCTGATTTCCAAGTCTAGTGTGTCAAGTTTAATCTCAAATGGTTTTGATAGTTAATGTGAACATGTAGGTTCATTGAAACATTTTTTTTTGTTTGTCTGGGAGCATTCAGAAACAGTGTGGTTTCCCCACTATAATAATTACAGATATAGTTTATCTAAATTAATTTGATTTCGATGGCTAATGCCATTTTCTTTTTCTCCCTTGAATACTTGAAGTTTGAATGTGTCATCCATGTGTATGTACACAGATGATTCACATTTACATCCAGGCACGACAAATAGGAACAGTTTCTTATAGTAATTTCATAATACAGGTTTTGCGAATTTTGTTGATGGTGCTGTTATTGGTGTATCTTGGGACATAAGCCAAGAACTGGAAATTGAAGCTGACAATCGAGGAAGGCTACCTGCGTTTCTTTAGTGTAATATATTTTTGTAATATTGATATATATTGACTTCCATGTTTATTTTTCTTATTAGTTTTCAATGTAACATAGTATTTATACATTAGTTGATAATTGGTTTGCACAAGGATGGAAGTCAATATTATTGGTTTGGTCTTAACCTCGCTGGTTCAAGAGGAATCAATCATCTGATGGTAGAATCTGACTCTTTTAGCCATTAAGATGATCAAGGATGGCTGCTTAGATACCCACCTGAGTGCACCTCTAGTCAAATCTGTTCTTTCTTGGAGTAAGTAGCTGATGCTTTATGCAAGCATGGTCTTTCCTTGGTAGATAGCATTGTTTTTTATTCAGTTCCGGTTTTTCTTTATGTAAGATACGTGCTGATGTATTGTCTACGACCTTCCCTCGTGGGTTAGTTTTCTTCTTAAAGCTTAGTTCTACCTGCTTTGAGCGTGGCATAATATTCCTTACTGATGAGAGTTTTGTAGCTTAAACAATTTCGTTCTACTAATAGGGAAAATAAAATAATGCTGTAATGTGTTGAAAATCAAAAGGAAGAAAGCTAGCTACTTTGATCAATACTGGCTTACAGAATGTGGCATGTCTAGGCTTGCTACTAATGTTACTGCTACAATCTACTAGGATCCACTTAATAGCGGAGAATTTGAGTAGTTTATAAAAGGTTTTAGGTTCTCACTTTTATTTAATCGGTTGGATTTTATATTCAAATAGTCCAACTGATTTAAAATCAAACTAGTTTTGAAAATTCATTCTGAATTAAATTGGTTTTTAAAATCTGGTTATGAATTGAACTGGTTTTATTGGACTGATTTTAAAACTGGTTTTGAACCAAACTGTTTTTAAAAATCGGTTTTGAACCGAAATGGTAATAAAACCGGTTCAAACATGATTTTTAAAATCAGTTTCAAATTGGACTCGTTTTTAAATTGAATTGGATTTCAAAATCGGATTGCTTTTTAAACTGGTTCCGGATCGGATTGCTTTTTAAATTGGTTCTGAATCGACTAGGTTCTAAAAATTGGTTCTGAATCGACCAGGTTCTAAAAATCGGTTAACAAAAACGAATTAGTTCTAAAAATCATTTTAAACTATCTGTTTTCAAAATCGGGCTTTCTTTTAGAACCGGTTCGAACTGAACTGATTTCAAAAATCGGTTCAATCCAAACTGTTAAGAACGAACTGGTTTTCAAAATCGAGTATGGACTGAACTGTTTTTAAAATCTGTTCGAACTTAACTGTTTTTTAGAAATCGGATTTGAATCGAATTGATTTTCAAAATCGGTTTTGGACCGGACTTCTTTTGAAACTAGTTCTGGATCGGATTGCTTTTTAAACTGGTTCTGAATTAACTGGTTTTCCAAAATCGATTTTGAACCAGACTTCTTTTAAAACCGGCCTTCTTTTAAAATCGGTTCTGAACCGGACTTCTTTTAAAATCGGTTATGAACAGGACTTCTTTTAAAACCGGTTCTGAATTGGACTACTTTCAAAATTGGTTTTGAACAGAACTGTTTTCAAAATTGGTTCTGAATTGGACTTCTTTTAAAATCAGTTCTGAACCGGACTTCTTTTAAAATCGGTTCTGAACCGGACTACTTTCAAAATCAGTTCTAAACGGAACTGTTTTCAAAATCGGTTCAAATCGAACTGAACTGAATGGGTTTAAACCACTGAATTTGAATCAAATTGATTTTGAAGGTGACATGCGATGAGTGAAAATTTGACCAAAAAATTGCCCTTTCCCCCTCGAATCTACTGAAGAAGTGAAGATTTGAAAAGGTACCTCGTGCGATTATGGTGTGGCATGACGTTGTCGGAGCGGTGACATCGACAAGTGTATGTTCTAAGAAGGATCTGAAATTTTATTTATTTTTGTTAAATTTGATTCTCAAGTTCTCATCTTTTTACTGTTTTTGTAATGTTTTTGATAGTTTATAAGATAGTGATTTTGTTTTATTGTGATTTTGTTTTGATGAGGTTCTCTTGAATCTTGTTTTATGTTCTTTCCCATGGAGAAATTGCTATGGATTGTTAGGGTTGAAGATCATGTTTTTTTTTTTTATTGTTCGTAGTCTTGAAGTGCTCTTGGAAGAATTTTATTTTTTGTTTTTTTGAAATTTCTGAAACTGTTTAAGATGGGTGTTCTTGGAACGGAGTTATTGAAAGCAAATGTCTAAGAAGAAGATAAGGTATTTTGGAGGGAAAAATTCATTAAATCACTTGTGCACAACACATGATGTACTAAAATTAATGGAACTGACGGGAAGCCTCAAGTGCAGCATGTAAGCTGCACAATTAACACAACATTGCTACACAACTCATTAACATTTGCAAACTAAAGAAAGAGTCTGTCTAACCAAATATGGGAAAATGAACAGAAGTAACACGTTGAATTGTTGTATAATCAAAGTAGGCGCAGCAATGTGCGTTGGTTGGGAGAAGGAAATAAGCACACAAGTAGAAGAAGGTGCTCGTGGTGATGCACTTTAAAGAAAGAAAAAAAAACAAAGGATTAAAATAATTTTTTTTTACAAGAATGAAAATGATAAAAATTTAAATTGCAGGAAAATAAAATATATTTAAACTTCAAAACAATTAGAAAAAGGGAGTGCAAAATCTCACTAGGGTATTTAACGAGGATACTAAGCAGAGCATACTAGTAATATGGGGGAGTAGAAATAGCAACTCCCTCGATAATTTCCCACTTATATTATCAAGAGCAACAATGCAACAACAATTGATCTTTTAACGGCTTCCATACCCTCCAGAAGTATCTCCAAGTAACAAAATTTAGGGAATACATTTTGTTTTTCACCCCAAAAAAATATATAGCCTCTTGTTTTCTTTACTTCAATAAACATATCAATATATTTCTTTAAAACCGGTTCAAACCTACCTGAATTTTAAAGTTGGTTTTGAACCGGACTAGCTTTCAAAACAGGTTCAAATCGGGCTATTTTTAAAATCGGTTCTGGACCAGATTTCTTTTTAAATCGGTTTACAAACTGAATTGGTTCTAAAAACCGGTTATGAACCGGACTTTCTTTTAGAACCGATTCAAATCGAACAGTTTGCAAAAATTGTTCAACCTAAACTCATTTAAAAACCAGTTCAAACGGTTAATAACGAACTAGTTTTCAAAACCGGTTTTGGATCAGAGTGTTTTTAAAACCGGTTTGAACTTATCTGTTTTTAGAAACCAGTTCTGAATCGAACTCGTTTTCAAAATCAGTTAAAACATAATTGTTTATAGAAACCGATTCTGAAACTGAACTGGATCAGAGTCTGATGCTTTATGTTTGCTTTGGAATCCCAATTCCAATAACAAACTCTCTCTCTCTCTCTCTCTCTTCAACCATTACGAGGTTTAACAAATCGAATTCAAATTCCGAATATACATTTGCTTTAAATACTTCAAGGAGAGCTCTAACATCTACAAAATTTGCAATTACAATTCCTTAATCTTTCATTCTTCTTTGTCTCTCTTCAAAATCTAAAAATTACAATTTTTCCCATACTTTTCCTTGCCTAAGCTCAAGTTTTAATCTTTTCTCTCACCCTTGTTTGCCCTCCAATTCTTGCCTGCAACCCCACTTCTAAAATCACGTTTTTTTTTCCTGGGTATTTTTTTTTTCACATTCAGAAGAAACCAAAGTTTGGATCTTTTCAGCACCCCTTTAATCTTTTTCCTTCCAAGAAAACAGCCAATGTGGGATGTTTTCGTGGCTTGCAAGTCTAGTTTCGTCGTGCTTGAGGCCTATGAGGCGCTATGCCCGCATGAGCAAAGATGGTGATGATGATGATGATGGTGTTGATGAGTCTACTTCATCTCTTCTGTGGCGTAGAGACCTTGAGAAGCATTCTTGTGGTGAATTCTCCTTCGCTGTGATTCAGGCCAATGAAGTTATTGAGGATCATAGCCAGGTCGAGATTGGCTCTGATGCCATCTTTGTTGGGGTTTATGATGGCCATGGTGGTCCTGAAGCTTCACGGTTCGTCAGAGATCACCTCTTCCAGCATCTAATGAGTGAATCTTTTGAGTTTCTTTGGTTGTTTCTGGTTTCTAAATTTGTTTTTAGGCCTATGAGACGTTATGCCCGCATGAACAAAGATGGTGATGATGATGATGATGGTGTTGATGAGTCTATTTCATCTCTTCTGCGGGGTAGAGACCTTGAGAAGCATTCTTGTGGTGAATTCTCCTTCGCTGTGATTCAGGCCAATGAAGTTATTGAGGATCATAGCCAGGTCGAGATTGGCTCTGATGCCATTTTTGTTGGGGTTTAACGGGGATACTAAGATGAGCATACTAATAATATGGGGGAGTAGAAATAGCAACTCCCTCGATAATTTCCCACTTATATTATCAAGAGCAACAATGCAACAACATTTGATCTTTTAACGGCTTCCGTATCGTCCAAAAGTATCTCTGAGTAACAAAATTTAGGGAATACATTTTGTTTTTCACCCCAAAAAATAGATAGCCTCTTGTTTTCTTTACTTCAATAAACATATCAATATATTTCTTTAAAACCGGTTCAAACCGACCTGAATTTTAAAGTCGGTTTTGAACCGGACTAGCTTTCAAAACTGGTTCAAATCGGGCTATTTTTAAAATTGGTTCTGGACCAGATTTCTTTTTAAACCGGTTTACAAAATGAATTGGAACTAAAAGCCAGTTATGAACCGGACTTTCTTTTAGAACCGATTCAAATCGAACAGTTTTCAAAACTAGTTCAATCTGAACTAATTTAAAAACCAGTTCAAACGGTTAATAACGAGCTAGTTTTCAAAACCGGGTCTGGATCACAGTGCTTTTAAAACCGGTTCGAAATTACCTGTTTTTAGAAACCAGTTCTGAACCGAACTCGTTTTCAAAATCGGTTTAAACCTAGTTGTTTTTAGAAACTGATTCTGAAACTGAACTGGATCAGAGTCTGATGCTTTATCTTTGCATTGGAATCCCAATTCCAATAACAAACTCTCTCTCTCTCTCTTCAACCATTACGAGGTTTAACAAATCAAATTCGAATTCTGAATATACATTTGCTTTAAATACTTTAAGGAGAGCTCTGAAATCTACAAAATTTTCAATTCCAATTCCTTAATCTTTCACTCTTCTTTGTCTCTCTTCCAAATCTAAAAATTACAATTTTTCCCACACTTTTCCTTGCCCAAGCTCAAGTTTTAATCTTTTCTCTCACCCTTGGTTGCCCTCCAATTCTTGCCTCCAACCCCACTTCTAAAATCACGTTTTTTTTTTCTGGGTATTGTTTTTTTTTTCTCAATCAGAAGAAACCAAAGTTTGGATCTTTTCAGCACCCCTTTAATCTTTTTCCTTTCAAGAAAACAGCCAATGTGGGATGTTTTCGTGGCTTGCAAGTCTAGTTTCGTCGTGCTTGAGGCCTATGAGGCGCTATGCCCGCATGAGCAAAGATGGTGATGATGATGATGATCGTGTTGATGAGTCTGCTTCATCTCTTCTGCGGCGTAGAGACCTTGCGAAGCATTCTCTTGGTGAATTCTCCTTCGCTGTGATTCAGGCCAATGAAGTTATTAAGGATCATAGCCAGGTCGAGATTGGCTCTGATGCCATCTTTGTTGGGGTTTATGATGGCTATGGTGGTCCTGAAGCTTCACGGTTCATCAGAGATCACCTCTTCCAGCACCTAATGGGTGAATCTTTTGAGTATCTTTGGTTGTTTCTGGTTTCTAAATTTGTTTTCAGGTCTATGAGACGCTATGCCAGCATGAGCAAAGATGGTGATGATGATGGTGATGGTGTTGATAAGTCTGCTTCATCTCTTCTGCGGCGTAGAGACCTTGAGAAGAATTCTTGTGGTGAATTCTCCTTCGCTGTGATTCAGGCCAATGAAGTTATTGAGGATCATAGCCAGGTCGAGATTGGCTCTGATGCCATCTTTGTTGGGGTTTATGATGGCCATGGTGGTCCTAAAGCTTCACGGTTCGTCAGAGATCACCTCTTCCAGCACCTAATGGGTGAATCTTTTGAGTTTCTTTGGTTGTTTCTGGTTTCTAAATTTGTTTTCAGGCCTATGAGACGCTATGCCCACATGAGCAAAGATGGTGATGATGATGATGATGAGTCTACTTCATCTCTTCTGTGGGGTAGAGACCTTGAGAAGCATTCTTGTGGTGAATTCTCCTTTGCTGTGATTCAGGCCAATGAAGTTATTGAGGATCATAGCCAGGTCGAGATTGGCTTTGATGCCACTTTTGTTGGGGCTTAACGGGGATACTAAGATGAGCATACTTATAAGATGAGGGAGTATAAATAGCAACTCCCTCGATAATTTCCCACTTATATTACCAAGCGCAACAATGCAACAACATTTGATCTTTTAACGGCTTCCGTACCCTCCAGAAGTATCTCCAAGTAACAAAATTTAGGGAATACATTTTGTTTTTCAATCCAAAAAAATATATAGCCTCTTGTTTTCTTTACTTCAATAAACATATCAATATATTTCTTTAAAACCGGTTCAAACCGACCTGAATTTTAAAGTCGGTTTTGAACCGGACTAGCTTTCAAAACTGGTTCAAATCGGGCTATTTTTAAAATTGATTCTGGACCAGATTTCTTTTTAAACCGGTTTACAAAATGAATTGGATCTAAAAGCCAGTTATGAACCGGACTTTCTTTTAGAACCGATTCAAATCGAACAGTTTTCAAAACTGGTTCAATCTGAACTGATTTAAAAACCAGTTCAAACGGTTAATAACGAACTAGTTTTCAAAATCGGTTCTGGATCACAGTGTTTTTAAAACCGGTTCGAAATTACCTATTTTTAGAAACCAGTTCTGAACCGAACTCGTTTTCAAAATCGGTTTAAACCTAGTTGTTTTTAGAAACAGATTCTGAAACTGAACTGGATCAGAGTCTGATGCTTTATGTTTGCTTTGGAATCCTAATTCCAATAACAAACACTCTCTCTCTCTCTCTCTCTCTTCAACCATTACGAGGTTTAACAAATCGAATTCAAATTCTGAATATACATTTGCTTTAAATACTTCAAGCAGAGCTCTAAAATCTACAAAATTGGCAATTACAATTCCTTAATCTTTCACTCTTCTTTGTCTCTCTTCCAAATCTAAAAATTACAATTTTTCCCACACTTTTCCTTGCCTAAGCTCAAGTTTTAATCTTTTCTCTCACCCTTGTTTGCCCTCCAATTCTTGCCTCCAACCCCACTTCTAAAATCACGTTTTTTTTTCTAGGTATTGTTTTTTTTTCACATTCAGAAGAAACCAAAGTTTGGATCTTTTCAGCACCCCTTTAATCTTTTTCCTTCCAAGAAAACAGCCAATGTGGGATGCTTTCGTGGCTTGCAAGTCTAGTTTCGTCGTGCTTGAGGCCTATGAGGCGCTATGCCCGCAGGAGCAAAGATGGTGATGATCTTGATGAGTCTGCTTCATCTCTTCTGTGGCGTAGAGACCTTGAGAAGCATTCTTGTGGTGAGTTCTCCTTCGCTGTGATTCAGGCCAATGAAGTTATTGAGGATCATAGCCAGATCGAGATTGGCTCTGATGCCATCTTTTTTGGGGTTTATGATGGCCGTGGTGGTCCTGAAACTTCACGGTTCGTCAGAGATCACCTCTTCCAGCACCTAATGAGTGAGTCTTTTGAGTTTCTTTGGTTGTTTCTGGTTTCTAAATTTGTTTTGAGGCCTATGAGGCACTATGCTCGCATGAGCAAAGTTGGTGATGATGATGATGATGGTGTTGATGAGTCTACTTCGTCTCTTCTGTGGCGTAGACACCTTGAGAAGCATTCTTGTGGGGAATTCTCCTTCGCTGTGATTCAGGCCAATGAAGTTATTGAGGATCATAGCCACGTCGAGATTGGCTCTGATGCCATCTTTGTTGGGGTTTAACG
>PYAF01001441.1:1267778-1337264 GCA_007407185.1 Glycine tomentella
TTCTGGTTTCTAAATTTGTTTTGAGGCCTATGAGGCACTATGCCCGCATGAGCAAAGATGGTGATGATGATGATGATGGTGTTGATGAGTCTACTTCATCTCTTCTGCGGGGTAGACACCTTGAGAAGCATTCTTGTGGTGAATTCTCCTTCGCTGTGATTCAGGCCAATGAAGTTATTGAGGATCATAGCCAGGTCGAAATTTGCTCTGATGCCATCTTTGTTGGGGTTTAACGGGGATACTAAGATGAACATACTAGTAATACGGGGGAGTAGAAATAGCAACTCCCTCGATACTTTCCCACTTATATTATCAAGAGCAACAATGCAACAACATTTGATCTTTTAACGGCTTCCGTACCGTCCAGAAGTATCTTCAAGTAACAAAATTTAGGGAATACATTTTTTTTTTCACCCCAAAAAAATACATAGCCTCTTGTTTTCTTTACTTCAATAAACATATCAATATATTTCTTTAAAACCGGTTCAAACCGACCTGAATTTTAAAGTCGGTTTTGAACCGAACTAGCTTTCAAAACTCGTTCAAATCGGGCTATTTTTAAAATCGGTTCTGGACCAGATTTCTTTTTAAACCGGTTTACAAAATGAATTGGTTCTAAAAACCGGTTATGAACCGGACTTTCTTTTAGAACCGATTCAAATCAAACAGTTTTCAAAACTAGTTCAATCTCAACTGATTTAAAAACCAGTTCAAACGGTTAATAACGAACTAGTTTTCAAAACCGGTTCTGGATTAGAGTGTTTTTAAATCCGGTTTGAACTTACCTGTTTTTAGAAACCAGTTCTGAACCGAACTCGTTTTCAAAATCGGTTAAAACCTAGTTGTTTTTAGAAACCGATTCTGAAACTGAACTGGATCATAGTCTGATGCTTTATGTTTGCTTTGGAATCCCAATTCCAATAACAAACTCTCTCTCCCTCTCTCTCTTCAACCATTACGAGGTTTAACAAATCGAATTTGAATTCTGAATATACATTTGCTTTAAATACTTCAAGGAGAGCTCTAAAATCTACAAAATTTGCAATTACAATTCCTTAATCTTTCATTCTTCTTTGTCTCTCTTCCAAATCTAAAAATTACAATTTTTCCCACACTTTTCCTTGCCCAAGCTCAAGTTTTAATCTTTTCTCTCACCCTTGTTTGCCCTCCAATTCTTGCCTCCAACCCCACTTATAAAATCACGTTTTTTTTTTCTGGGTATTGTTTTTTTTCACATTCAGAAGAAACCAAAGTTTGGATCTTTTCAGCACCCATTTAATCTTTTTCCTTCCAAGAAAACAGCCAATAGGGGATGTTTTCGTGGCTTGCATGTCTAGTTTCGTCATGCTTGAGGCCTATGAGGCGCTATGCCCGCATGAGCAAACATGGTGATGATGATGATGATGGTGTTGATGAGTCTACTTCATCTCTTCTACGGCGTAGACACCTTGAGAAGCATTCTTGTGGTGAATTCTCCTTCGCTGTGATTCAGGCCAATGAAGTTATTGAGGATCACAGCCGGTCGAGATTGGCTCTGATGCCATCTTTGTTGGGGTTTAACAGGGATACTAAGATGAGCATACTAGTAATATGGGGGAGTAGAAATAGCAACTCCCTCAATAATTTCCTATTTATATTATCAAGAGCAACAATGCAACAACATTTGATCTTTTAATGGCTTCCGTACCGTCCAGAAGTATCTCTAAGTAACAAAATTTAGGGAATACATTTTGTTTTTCACCCCAAAAATATATATAGCCTCTTGTTTTCTTTACTTCAATAAACATATCAATATATTTCTTTAAAACCGGTTCAAACCTACCTGAATTTTAAAGTCGGTTTTGAACCGGGCTAGCTTCCAAAACTGGTTCAAGTCGGGCTATTTTTAAAATCGGTTCTGGACCGTATTTCTTTTTTAACCGGTTTACAAAATGAATTGGTTCTAAAAACCGGTTATGAACTGCACTTTCTTTTAGAACCTATTCAAATCGAACAGTTTGCAAAACTTGTTCAATCTGAACTTATTTAAAAACCAGTTCAAACAGTTAATAACGTACTAGTTTTCAAAATCGGTTCTGGATCACAGTGTTTTTAAAACCGGTTTGAACTTACCTGTTTTTAGAAACCAGTTCTGAACCAAACTCGTTTTCAAAATCGGTTAACACCTAGTTGTTTTTAGAAACCGATTCTGAAACTGAACTGGATCAGAGTCTGATGTTTATATTTGCTTTGGAATCCCAATTCCAATAACAAACTCTCTCTCTCTCTCTCTCTCTTCAACCATTACGAGGTTTAACAAATCGAATTAAAATTCTGAATATACATTTGCTTTAAATACTTCAAGGAGAGCTCTAAAATCTACAAAATTTGCAATTACAATTCCTTAATCCTTCATTTTTCTTTGTCTCTCTTCCAAATCTAAAAATTACAATTTTTCCCACACTTTTCCTTGCCCAAGCTCAAGTTTTAATCTTTTCTCTCACCCTTGTTTGCCCTCCAATTCTTGCCTCCAACCTCACTTCTAAAATAACATTTCTTTTTTTCTGGGTATTGTTTTTTTTTCACATTCAGAAGAAACCAAAGTTTGGATCTATTCAGCACCCCTTTAATCTTTTTTCTTCCAAGAATACAGCCAATGTGGGATGTTTTCATGGTTTGCAAGTCTAGTTTCGTCGTGCTTGAGGCTTGTGAGGCGCTATGCCCGCATGATGATGTTAGTGTTGATGAGTCTACTTCATCTCTTCTGCGGCGTAGAGACCTTGAGAAGCATTCTTGTGGTGATTTCTCCTTCACTGTGATTCAGGCCAATGAAGTTATTGAGGATCATAGCCAAGTTGAGATTGGCTCTGATGCCATCTTTGTTGGGGTTTATGGTGGCCATGGTGGTCCTCAAGCTTCAAGTTCGGCAGAGATCACCTCTTCCAGCACCTGATGAGTGAGTCATTTAAGTTTCTTTGGTTGTTTCTTGTTTCTAAATTTGTTTATTTGTTTTTGGCCTTATTTTTTTTGTGTGTGTTGTTATTTATTATTTTTATAATCGTGTAGATTGTGCCTTGTTGCTGTTATTTGGAGTGGTCTTTTGGATTATATGGTCTTGGCCCTGGCTGGTTTTTGTTTTATTGTTGCTTTGTTTTTATTGCTTTTTATTGCGGCTGCAAGAAACTGATTAGGTAAAGTTCAGTTTGCCTTCTGATGCTTTTTTCTTGATTCTTTGAATCACTTGTGCACAACACATGATGTACTAAAATTAATGGAACTGACGGGAAACCTCAAGTGCAGCATGTAAGCTGCACAATTAACACAACGTTGCTACACAACTCATTAACATTTGCAAACTAAAGAAAGAGTCTGTCTAACCAAATATGGGAAAATGAATAGAAGTAACAAGTTGAATTGGTGTATAATCGAAGTCGGTGCAGCAATGTGCGTTGGTTGGGAGAAGGAAATAAACACACAAATAGAAGAAGGTTCTCGTCGTGATGCACTTTAGAGAAAGAAAAAAAACAGAGGATTAAAATAATTTTTTTTACAAGAATGAAAATGATAAAAATTTAAATTGCGGGAAAATAATATATATTTAAACTTCAAAACAATTAGAAAGAGGGAGTGCAAAATCTCACTAGGGTATTTAACGGGGATACTAAGCAGAGCATACTAGTAATATGGGGGAGTAGAAATAGCAACTCCCTCGATAATTTCCCACTTATATTATCAAGAGCAACAATGCAACAACATGTGATCTTTTAACGGCTTCCGTACCTTCCAGAAGTATCTCCAAGTAACAAAATTTAGGGAATACATTTTTGTTTTTCACCCCAAAAAAATATATAGCCTCTTGTTTTCTTTACTTCAATAAACATATCAATATATTTCTTTAAAACGGGTTCAAACCTACCTGAATTTTAAAGTCAGTTTTGAACCAGACTAGCTTCCAAAACTGGTTCAAATCGGGCTATTTTTAAAATCGGTTCTGGACCGGATTTCTTTTTAAACTGGTTTACAAAATGAATTGGTTCTAAACACCGGTTATGAATCAGACTTTCTTTTAGAACCGATTCAAATCGAACAGTTTTCAAAACTGGTTCAATCTGAACTGATTTAAAAACCAGTTCAAACGGTTAATAACGAACTAGTTTTCAAAACCGGTTCTGGATCAGAGTGTTTTTAAAACCGGTTTGAACTTACCTGTTTTTAGAAACCAGTTCTGAACCAAACTTGTTTTCAAAATTTGTTAAAACCTAGTTGTTTTTAGAAACCGGTTCTGAAACTGAACTTCTTTTAGAACTGGGTTCAAGCCGAACTATTTTTTAAAACTGTTTCGAACCGAACTTATTTTTTTAAAATCGGTTCTGGATGGAATTGCTTTTTAAACCAGTCTAAGTTATCTGGTTTTCCAAACCGAACTTTTTGGAAACCGGTTCTGAATCAAACTCTTTCAAAACCGATTCTGAACCGGATTTCTTTTAAAACCGGCTAAAACCAAAACTGGTCTCAAAATCAGTTATGAACCGAACTTCTTTAATAACGAGTTCTGGACCAGACTTCTCTTTTAAAACCGGTTCAAACCGAACTGGTTTCATAATCGGTTCTGAATCGAACTGAACCGAATGGGTTTTTCACACCCATACCAGATTTATTTTTAAGTGTTGAAATGTTCTGTTAATGATTTAAAATATCTTGCCAGACAGCATAACGTTTTAGCAATTTTTAGCTAAATATTTGTTCTTTCTGTTTTTTTATTTTTTCTGCCATAGTCTATCAATTGAAAAGTGAAACTATTGGCTTGCTTGCTATGCATGCTCATATATTTCTCGTTTAAGAAGAAAGCATTGGATAATCTACTTAGATCTTTCATTAATTATTAATCCGGTTTAGTGAGCAAGTATTTTAGAACAGAGTTCATAGCAGACATACAAGTTTATTGGCTCAATTGTTTGCTTTGTATCCTCATAGCAGACATAATATATCTTTTGATAATGTGAGTTTTCTAGAATGTGGTAGACATTCCCGGTTTAGTGAGTCTTACTTGTAGCTTATTGTTAGAGCGTGCGTGCACGTAAGTTGAACTCCTAGCCCGGCACCTGGGTCTGTAGCATGGCCATTCTACCATGTTTCCAAGGTCAATATATTGGTTCTCCTTTGTGAATGTAACCAAATAAGGGAGGTGATGTTGTAATGTTGTGCAGAAAAAGGACATGTCTGCCATATTAATTATAACTATTTGCGAATGCATCCACGAAGAAAGGTTGAAATTGGAGAAAGAAGCTGAAGTTTTTGGCTGTACAGGTTTGTTTAAGTAATTATGCATCTAGTTTTTACCCCTTTTGTTTTTTTGTTTTATAATTTTGTATGACTTGCTAAATTTGGTTGAGTGATAATGGTTCTAGGATGACGAAGGTGGTGAATCCCTTGAACGCATTTATGAACGATTGGATGCCCTAGATGCTGCCACTGCTGAAACCTTGCATGGTCTTGGCTTTGACAAGTAAATGCAGGCGAAGAAGACGCGTGATTTTTCCGGTGGCTGGAGAATGAGGATTTCGTTAGCACGGGCTTTATTTATGAATCCAACCATTCTTATACTTGATGAACCAACCAATCACCTTGATACTTGGCGCTTCTCCATTGGTATGCGTCGCAGGAATCAAAACCGAGAGTCAAGTTAATTAACTTAAGGACTACCACTATCATTAGGAATCATTTCTCACTTTAATTTTATTTGTACGAATTGTTAGTATAAAATATGTTTTTATTTTTTTTCAATAATTATATAGAGATATGTGATGGTATATATTAACTGTTTAATACGGGATTTGTACGCCAAATGCTACTCCTCTTATTCTGCCTTTGTATGACAAGCCTGTACATTGGAACATAAATAGTAAAACTAACGTTTTGCATTGAGACTTATCAGAAGGATTTAAGAAACATTAAGAAATTGTGGATTCTCTCATTAGGAGAACATTATAGCAAGAAAACACATTGCAGTCCACAAGGATGGCAAACCAAAAAAAAAAAAAGCTCTGATGTCATACACTGTTCGTGTTTCATATTTCTAAGCTTAACAAACAATACCATATGACTTGTTACCACGTATGCAATCATGGATTCATTTAACCTGGCAAAGCATACAAAATTCAGGTCATCGATACCAGGCAAAGAGGCATAGACAACCAACTACAAACATGACTGTTATGAATTAGTTATGACAGTTAGGATATTAATTAGTTAGTTAGGAGGTTTATGAGTTAAATAAATAGGAGAGGAAAGGATTCATTATATCTTGTATCATTTGAGAATTTAGCTTTGTTGTTTGTGAAAGGAGAAATCTATGTGACAGGAAAACCCTTGAAGGAGAGCTATTTCTCCTAATTTTGTTCTATAGCAATCAAGAAATATCATCTTTCTTTTCTTTCTTCTTTTTTTTTTTTTTTAATAAGTTTCATATTTCTAAATTCAGCAACAATACCATATGTGCAATCATAAAGTCATTAACCAGGCAAAGCATACAAAATTCGGGTTATCAATGTTCATACAAAGAGCATGGGCAACCAACTACAAACATGACATTGGCAAGTAAGCCATCCACCATTGCTTTCTCATGGACAATAAATAATCTAAGATTTATTGTCAACAAATAAAGGCACGTCTCAAACCTATAAATCCATACATACCATTCAACAAATTGTCTCAGATCAATGTGCACAAGATCAAAAGAGATTTTTTTTTTTTTTTTTCGGGGTATGGTACTTATAAGTCATAGCAAGGAAGGAAGTTAGTCATTGAATAAGTACCCCACCCCCTTTCCAATTACATATATGAACACACTATCAGTACACAAAATTAGTGATTATAGGATGCACGTACTTAACCTCATAACCCTCAAAAAAATGTCGGAAATGCATACCGTAAAAAATTCTGGTGTTGATGCAAGTACTGATCCTCCAAACCAAACTGCAAATCTCTGGATTGGATGGCTGAGTACATTTACCTCCACTGGCTGCAACTGTAGGCACCAAATTAATGAAGTAAAAAAAGTAAATGCATGACCAAAGCAATAAATATATATAGCAGTACAGCCTGCCATAACTATATCAAGGTGACAATTTTGTTCATGCATGTGTTGGGCTATAGGGGAAGGAGGAATTGAGTACGACCTTGTCAGCACAAGTTACATAACCAAACCAATGAAAAACCAGTACAACACTATTTTCAATGAAAATAATTATGTGGCAAAAGAATTTATGTAATTATTTAATACAACATAATGATGTATTGGTTGTTGATTGGTTTAGTCCATACAACTTGTGCAATAGGTTTACATAACACTTGACACTAGTGTATTCCATCTGGGCCAACAACAAAAAATGCCTCAAGCTTAACATGGAGCTTTAGAAGATCCCTAATTTTATTATTAGAAGTAACGGTTCACTAAAATTTAAAAGCACTCTTAGAGATTATTAATACACGTGTCAGTAAAGTACTTCACCTTGTATAGTGATCTCCTTGTGTCAATTGGCGCACACTGAATGCATTTCTCTATTACAACGGGCAAAGGGGTAGTAAAGTCACTGCCAAATATCTCAGGATTAAAGAAAATCTGCAGAAATCATAGGGAAAACATAAAGATATGTTAAATGGACTGGTTCTATTGATATAATGACCCCAACTGAACCTATAGATTAGGTCAGGAATTACACCAAGTCACTACTAAATTTCATGAATTATTCAAAGTTAAAGGAACAAACTCAACTGGAACCAATAACTATGGCTGAGTGATACCAGGACTTTAGAGATAGAGACTACATGATCAGTTGATCCCAAGTTCAAATACCCAGAGGCAGCAAGGCTACAATGCCTGCATTTAAGCTTCCCTTGCCTGTTCCCACACTACTTTCTGGGCCTCTTTTATAACCCAAAAAGGAAAAGATAGAAATTCTGACCTTCTAAAGAGAAGGCTTGGATCAAGGCAAAAAGCATAATATCACTTTAGTTTTTTTACCATTTTCTCATATAGTACTCTCTATTTCAGCTATAGAATATAGATATTAATGTAAATATCTCCAATCCAAAAAAGAAATGACAGATTTATGACAATAATAGAGAAAATCTAAATAGTGGCCATAGAAAAAACCTTAGGGCCAAGAAATCGTTCGTAGCCAATATCACATGAATATGGTGGATACATGTGTAATAGAATTGAAAATTTATTGGGATTTTGTGTAGGGGTTTAATAATAAGTGAGTGAATATAATAAGTCTTAAACTCAACAAAAATAAGTGTAATTTGCGTAAAAGTTAATGAATGGGAGTTTTGGTTCTGATCCAATTTTGGTTTTGATCCAGTTCTAGAAATATTATCAGTTTTCAATCCTTGGGAAAGTCAATAAACTTTGCCAGGTTAAAAGAAAATTCCCAAGATACAGAAAAAATAGGTGGAGAATTTACCAGGCATGGAAGGCTGAAGCTTATGGAATGCAAGAAAGGGAAGAAAATAGAACTCAAGACCAAAAAAAAGGTTTTCTTTTTGGGGGGCTTCCTCTTGTGTATTATCAGTGTGAAGTTGAATTGTTGTTGATTATTATTTTCACACTTAACGAAAATGTCATTTTTTTAATTTAATGTCTCCAATATTGATATAAATATGTATGCTCCTAAGGTAGTGAAAAAGAATGTTATTTATCTTTGACATATTTCTTCCGTCTCTATCTGGATGAACCTGTGAGATTTCAAACTAACCGTTTTTGGTTAAATTACCCCCCTTCCAGTTTCAGGTTTTTCTACAGATCCACTCTAACGTGGCTTTAATAAACTCCCACGCCATTTATACATTGATTTTTAAATTTTATTATACGTCACTTATAAGTTTGTTGATTCGCTAATAATTATTAACATGGATTACTGATTTCTCAACCATTTGTGGATAACCCATGCTGAAGCTTACTAATGTGCAAATACAACCAGCTATATATTCGATTATTAATAATTTGAATCTGCTCAGCTAAATTATATTGCACATTAATTCATAACTGAACATTCCAATTTAGATATACAACTACAACCACAAATAAGTTGCACTTATTTATCGTTTTAGGGAAGGAGAATATTATGCAACCAAGTTTTGGATGTTTTATTGTTAATTTGCACAATCTCATGGCACTGAAGAAATGTATCCAAAATGCTCTCAAGTTTAGACCCTTTTAGCAACAGAGAAGTATCCTTTATATTCTTGATTTTTTTTATAGCAAAATTCGTATTAAATATGAGAATGTCATATTTTTAAGCTTGCTCTCTCGAAAATCCTTTATCTAGTAGTAATATTTACGCTTCCTAAAAGTTTCTTTTTCTATAAATGCAACTTTATTATTATAATTGTTTTACAATTTCTAGTGGGCATAATATATTAGTTCATTAAGAAAATAAAAAAGAACCTAAATAATACAATTTAAATAAAAAATTACGAATTTGAGACTGTTTCAAAACTATTTACAAATCTGGGGCAGTTGGTCACGCCCAAAATTGGGCATGACCGGTCACGCCCAGATACAGGCGTGACTAAATCCGTATCTAAATCTGTCGCTAAATCGGTTAGCGAGCTAACCGATTTAGCGACGGAAAATTTGGTTTTTATTTTTTGTTTGCGACCAAATATTCCGTCGCAAAAACTATTAGCGACTGAAATAAAGATCAAAATTGGCGTGTTTTAATTTTTGACGTAAAATATCATTTAATATTATTTATTTTTATTTTTATTTAATTTGAAACTATTTTTAGGCTGATCTTCATCATAGATATGATCTTTTTTACTTTTTTAATATTGTTTTATTTAATATATTTTTTTAATTTTATATGATTTTATTTAATATATTCTGGATTTTTGGTGTATATAATTTTTAATATATTATTTTATTTAATATAATTTCTAAATTTTTATTTGATTTTGTTTAATATTTTTTGGATTTTGTATATATAACTAATTTTTAATATAATATTTTATTTAATAAAATTTTTCAATTTGATTTTGGAATTTGAAAAAATTGAAAATTTTTATTTTTTTATACTTCTCATTTTTTCTAAATTTTTGTAAATAATTTTTTAATATAAAAAGCATTTTAAATAGAATATTATATTTTGATACTTCTCATTTTTTATATCGAGATTACCCCATTAAACACATTATTCTCATCCCTCTCATCATCTCTTTCATCCTCTCATAATTTGATAATTCTCTTTCAAAAAAAGTGGAAGACAATTCCCCTTTTCTCTTTTTGTTCCAGTCAAAAGCGTAGTCGAATAACTCGTCATCGAAACTACACCGAAACTCAGGCTTTATGTCAATCGGTGACTCAATTGTATAAAATTAGTGTGGTCAAAACATATACATCCAAGCGAGAAAGGGAATTAAAAAGGATCGTCCATCTTTCATGGTGAATGATCAATTGTGCGAATAAGTTGGTCACCATCTTTATCTCTCTGGGTAAGCGCAATACAATTCTTTGCATTTCAATTTGATTCACTTTGTCTCGCGCAGTTCCACTCATATTTCTAGAGTTCTGCAATGTTTCACCGCTCCAAGTGCGCTTTGGAATTAATGGGGTGCTACAATTCCGATTATTGTGTGGTGAGTGCACTTTGAGATGAGTGGAACAAGTGGTAAAGTGTGGAATGAGTGCGAAAAAGTTAGGAATGAATGTGGTTTGGGATAAATGGGGTTATTATATAAAAAATCCAAAAAATATTAAACAAAATCATATAAAATTTAGAATATCGAAAAAGGTTACAACGGCGTACGGTATGTCCTTTAAATGGTCTAACTTTTGATAGAAATGTCCGATCCAGGTGTACGATATGTCCAAATGTTCGAAATTAATAGAAGTAATTAAAAAAATAAAAAATAGCATGCAATTAACTGACTAAATAATTAAAAAAGTAGAAAACAAGAAAATTTTGGGATGTTCGAAGATTAAATCACAATTTTGAGACACTTAGAGGCCTTTTTTGGAAAAAAAAAATTGATCAAGTCCTTGCCTAGGGCTTCTTCTCTCAATTTCGAGCGTTTTGACATAAACTACGCCTCAATCGGACATTCCAGTCAAAAGTTATGACTGTCCAAAGTTTATATACACATCGCTCCATCTGTGTATGACGCGTGTCAGGAGTAGGTCACGCCCAAAACTGAGCATGACTGCTCACGCCCAGAGCCAGGCGTGACTTCCCCCTAGTCACGCCACGTGACCAGTCATGCCCAGTTCTGGGCAACTGCCCCAAATTTGTAAATAATTTTCAAATAGTCTCAAATTCGTAATTTTTTATTTAAATTTTATTATTTAGATTCTTTTATCGTATTCAATATATTATTGTAGGAAAAGATGACCAACTACCCTGGATTTATAAATAGTTTCCAAATAGTCTCAAATTCGTAATTTTTTATTTAAATTGTATTATTTAGGTTCTTTTACCGTATTCAATATATTATTGTAAGGAAAGATATATTTTCGTACTTTTGTTTAAACTTAGTTTTAGTATCCAAATTTTAACTTTGATCAATTTGGTCATTCATCCTCACATAAAAAAAAAACACTTTTTTTAAACCTCAAACTAAATTGATTAAAGTTAAAACTAATATTAATTTTTACCAAAAATACAAGACCAAAAAAATATTTTATAAATGATGACAATGAATGCGGAGAAGGGAGACTACTGGTGATGGATTGATGGATCACCTCATCAGATCCAATGGTTCGTTTTGGTGTTTATAATATAATAAAGTGAGGCAGGTTTTGTGTTGTAACGTACTAACCTGAAACAGAAATGATAAAATGGATTTAATTGAGGCAGGTTTCATATATAACCAAATTTATTTGTCATGTTTAGTTTTGAATACCTTTTAATCAAAAAGATATTAACATTTTAGGAAAAGTATGTTGTTATCAATCCTCAATATTGAATATTGCTGCTTCGGCGACACCCCCGATCCAGATCCAACTTTTACAGCTACCCTTAGGCCTTAGCATAGGTTTATTATTAATTACGGCATAATCATTATTAGGCTGACTAATATAAAGCACTTTTTTTTATTAGGCCAACACTGAAACAAGGAACTAGTACGTCAGAAAGTAGCACTGAAACTGAAGAAGGAGAGCGCAATTGTGGGTCCTCTCAATTCTTTAGTATTGTATTGTTGCCATCAGAAAATTCACATGCCAAGCTTAGACATAAACATACGCGTATACAGATATACAGAAAACCAGAGATAAGAAATAAATAAATAAAACCTTATGAAAATTAAACCAATCACAATTTATTATCCCCACCCAACGGCTATATTTCCTTCCCTCTCTCATTCATTATTCAACAATAAATCACTAACTATTGGTTACCACTTTTGCTTGCTTCTGCAATATTCCTTCCACAACGGTCCTCACCACCCCCACCATATACTATAGTACCTTTCTAAAACCACATATATAATCATATTATTATTACTATTTTCTTACATTACATAAATAGTGCATATACCATATAGAATACTATACCAATTTCACTTGCAATGGACACTGCTACTGCTACTGAAGCTAAGGTTCAGCATGTCACCAGGAAATCTTCCGATGAGCTTCTGAGGAAGTTCGCCGAAGCGGGTTCCAACGAGGCCGGAAAAAACAAACGGAGGAAGAAGAAGAAGAGGGAAAGTGAATGTGAGTGCGACAGCCCTATGAATGGTGGCGCCGCCGTGGTGGAAAGGAGATCCCTTCTGCCGCCGAAAGTGACGCGGAGGTCGGTGTTGCTCCGGCAGCTGAGGGTGAGGGATGTCAGAAACAAGCAGCCACTCTTTGGAACCATTCATAAGGTGAGTGTTCCCAATTCAGTTCATATTCTTCAATCAAAGTATGCTATTGGTTCATATATGGTAACTAAAGTCCTCATTTGAACTTTTGATTTTAATTTAGTTTTATAAGTACAAAATATTTGTTTTATTCTGGTATTTTAAAGTATTTTTTTAATCGTGATATTGGTGCGAATGAAATCTTTCTATTATACTATTAAGTTGATTTTTTTTTTTTTGTTAATTTATTATGTTAACTTCAATTTGGTAACATGACAGTGAAAGATGTCACAATATATAAATCTGTGCTGTCAACAAAAATTAATTCAGTTATAACAATTATTGATAGAAGAATTAATTTGGTCTAATAAGCAAACGCTTTAAAGAGAAATTAAGTAAAACTTTCTAAACTTACATACCAAATTAAAACAAAAGAATTCAAATAAATTGTGTTTTAGCTTTGAAGAATTTTTTTTTTCTAACTTGGGATTGTAATGGAACTTTTGTTGAATGAAAATTGTTAAATGTGTTTGAGAAAAGAATAGATGTCTAGGTGTTTTTGAAGTTATTTTTCAATTAGGATCAGGATTTTACCCTAATGATTTAATGCCAACTTTTATTGGTGTATTAATTAATGAAATGAAATTCTAATTTTAATAAAGAAAACAACATTAAAAATATTTAGGAAATACTAGATTTAAGTTTTGATTTAAACAATCATGCTTGGGTTGTTGTCCTAACATTGAAGCTTCAAAACAAACAATATAAAAAATTATGATGGTCAATTCATTAGAATCAGTTCGTTTTCTGGGAGTTTCTGGAGGGGAGTAATTTGTCAATTTGAGAATTAGAATTGCTTTATACAAATTAACTAACTATACGGTGATTAATTTTATGAATCCCAGCTTGCTTTTATGGCTAAAATCCCTAAACATGGGGATAGAATAATAATGTAGGAAAAGTTATATGTATACAATTTTTTTAGAGGGGGAATGTTTTAAGCCTGATGATGGCTTAGCAAAGTTTCAAATTTTGTACCCAAAAAAAATAAAGAATTGCTCCAAGAGGTAATTTTATTAATGTTGATCAGTAATCTTATCTGGATGTATATTTGTCTCTTAATTTTTTAAGAATATAGTACTCCGTGTAAAGATTTTTTTTTTTTCTTTACCATTAAGATTGAGGTAACAAATTAGCCATATCCTTATATTTTTTTTTATCATTGTAGACATGGCGTAGAACCGTGGAAAGTGCCTCCAGAGTTTTCCTGGAAAAGCATTATCATTGCCATAAGCGTTTGATCAATGATATTGTTTAGGCTCTGATGAAAAGTCTACTACAAGTATATGAGCTAATTCCTGGTCAGAAGGAAAATGCAAAAGCTCACTCTATATGTATATTGCCCCATTAAAATTTAATTCAATTACTGATTCTATGTATTTCTTTTTTACTCTTTGTTTATTCTTTCGCCTTCAACTAATAAAATTTATTCGTTCATCCAATATCCATTTGGTTTACAAATATGTCATATCTGAAACAGGAAGAATAGGAGAATTGTAAATCTGTGTTTATGTTAATCAAAAGCTTCATTACAATAATCTAAACTCTCTCTCTCTCTCTCTCTCACACACACACGACTGTTTCATCTAAAGTCTGCTAGCTGAAACATTAAGCACATATAAAAATAGGGAGGTGGAAAAAGGAAATGGGAATAATGGCATAGCGATGATTCTCTCCTAATATCTCACATACATCGTCCAATTTGTAACAATGAACCAAAAGAGAAAGAGAGAAAGAAAAGGAATCGTTGCGATCATATTAATTGGCTTCCTATGTAGCAACCACAATTATTTAATGCATATGTAACAGGAATTTTATTATATTAAATTAGGTCAGATTAGATTGGAGCAATTTTTAAAATTAAAAAACTTGGCCAAGATAAACCAAATAATTAAATGCAATAAAAGATTCAGAAAAAGGCATTTCACATGCGACTTGTGTTTAAGACTCTTTTTTTATTACAACTTGTGTTTAAGACTTTTCCTTTTAGTTCTGGAAGGCAAAATACCTTCTACCACATCTAAGAATCTTAGGACTTAATGTTGCACAAATTATAAACCGTACATACTCAATATGGCTAATATTATACACAAAATACTTTCTACCCTTTTAGCCGTTTGAATGCATTGGGTGAATCCGTGAATCTGATATATAAATATGGCCAATATTCATTTTATGGAGATTTCTGCCCTTTTACTTTTTTAATAATAAAAAAATTCTTTTAGGGTATTGATATTTTTTAACAATGAATGCTTATCACTTATTTATGTATATTTTACTTAAAATATAAAAAAAATTCATTAGATCTGAAATACTAATAATAAAGAAAGCACATGACATGTTCCTTTTGGATTTTAGCTTTCGACAAAAAAATTTAATTTGTGGTGAAAAAATGTTCATTGTTCCAAGAATATGCATTCCTTTCATTAAAATTATGACATGTCATATAAATAGTTGTTTTTATTCCTTATTTTAAGTGTTTGTTTAGATAAAAAAAATGTCAAATTAAGATTACTAACTATTAAAGAAATATATATTAAGATTACTTACTAATAAATAAATGTTACAAGAATATAATCATAAATATTTTTTAATGAAATGAAATAATAGGGAAATTGGCTATTACATAAATTGTGTCAAGATATTGCATTAATACATTATTTTTTATAACACTTTTACAATGTTAATTTTATAAAAACCAAAAGGTTCTTTTTAGTGGAAGAAACTAGTCTCTAATATCCTAACAAACCCGAGTTTGAATTATTGTTGAAAGAGATGCTCATAACAATTTGAGTAGATTCTTTAAAACTTGTTAATAGAGATGTTCATATTTATTGTGAGACCGTTACTTAAATAAAATTACTTTCAAGATAAGTTATTGTAAGAAAAATAAAAATTTGTTTTTAATTATATACTTTTAGTCAATCACGATTAAGGTCTTTTTAATTATATTGAATTTAGTCTTCAAATTTTAAAAATAGGTGAATTTAATTTTTTTCTAACTAAAAAAAATGATAAATTCTTAAAAATGAAATATTAAATGCATGTTTTTAAGATTAATGACAAATTCATCAATATAAAAATATAAAGACTTAGATAACGTTTAATAAAAGTATAAGAGTTGAAAACTAAAAACAGAATATACTACAAAAAATGTATAACTAAAATTGGAAAATGGGCATTAAAAAATTGAAGAAAAAATTATATAAAAAACCTAAAAACACATTTTCCAAAAAAAAACATTAGAAAATTGGAGAAAAATTATCTAAAAACATATATTTTTATATAAAATAAAATGGCAAATGCACATTAAAAAATTGGAGAAAGTAATCTTAATATATAAAAACTAAAAGCACATTTTTCCAAAAAAATAAATAGATATTACTTCTATAAAAAGTTATATAAAAAAATTTAATTTCTTATATTAATTGCCTACTTAAAAATGTCGACTTGGGGCTTTTGATAGGTGGTGTAATTTGGAGCTGGGTCCACCCAAATTAGTGGCAAATATGTAAATAAGTCGTTGTCAAGTTGAGAGATCCAGAACCTTTTGAAAAAAGAAAAACTTGAGGTCCAAGAGATAACACCAAAAATAAATATAAAATTAAAAATGGCAAATGGACATTAGAAAATTGGATAAAGGAAAAAATGCATGACAAAAACTGATACGCTCTTGTTCGTTTCAAAGTCAACCTAAGCTTCCGTCAACTTTCCTTCCTCGCTCACACTCACCATTCTCCAATCTGCACTTTCTTTACAAAAGCAAAGTAACCATAGCGGTTTCTTCTATAAGAATCCACTGCTTAAACTTAAAAATCCATCATTACCCCTCAAGATGCATCATTTGGCCATTCTCCTTCAATAACACTAGTCACAAGATCATTCTATTCACTCTCAAATACCAAATCTTTTATGTTTTCTTTGGAATCCCAATTCCAATAACAAACTCTCTCTCTCTCTCTCTCTCTTCTCAACCATTACGAGGTTTAACAAATCGAATTCGAATTCTGAATATACATTTGCTTTAAATACTTCAAGGAGAGCTCTAAAATCTACAAAATTTGCAATTACAATTCCTTAATCTTTCATTCTTCTTTGTCTCTCTTCCAAATCTAAAAATTACAATTTTTCCCACACTTTTCCTTGCCCAAGCTCAAGTTTAAATCTTTTCTCTCACCCTTGTTTGCCCTCCAATTCTTGCCTCCAACCCCACTTCTAAAATCACGTTTTTCTTTTCTGGGTATTGTTTTTTTTTTTTTTTTTCACATTCAGAAGAAACCAAAGTTTGGATCTTTTCAGCACCCCTTTAATCTTTTTCCTTCCAAGAAAACAGCCAATGTGGGATGTTTTCGTGGCTTGCAAGTCTAGTTTCGTCGTGCTTGAGGCCTATGAGGCGCTATGCCCGCATGAGCAAAGATGGTGATGATGATGATGATGGTGTTGATGAGTCTACTTCATCTCTTCTGTGGCGTAGAGACCTTGAGAAGCATTCTTGTGGTGAATTCTCCTTCGCTGTGATTCAGGCCAATGAAGTTATTGAGGATCATAGCCAGGTCGAGATTGGCTCTGATGCCATCTTTGTTGGGGTTTATGATGGCCATGGTGGTCCTGAAGCTTCACGGTTCGTCAGAGATCACCTCTTCCAGCACCTAATGAGTGAGTCTTTTGAGTTTCTTTGGTTGTTTCTGGTTTCTAAATTTGTTTATTTGTTTTTGGTGTTATTTTTTTTTTGTTTTGTGTGTGTTGTTATTTATTTTTTTTTATAATCGTGTAGATTGTGCCTTGTTGTTGTTATTTGGAGTGGTCTTTTGGCTTATATGGTCTTGGCCCTGGCTGGTTTTGGTTTTACTGTTGCTTTGTTTTTATTGCTTGTTATTGCGGCTGCAAGAAACTGATTAGGTAAAGTTCAGTTTGCCTTCTGATGCTTTTTTCTTGATTCTTTGAATGGTATTTTTTTGTTTATTTGGAAAGAGTGAGGGATGGAACGGGAAACATGAACCTGAAATTCAAAGGAACCAAATTTTGATTGTATGCTAATGTTTACAATTGTGTGTGTGTGTGTGTGTGTGTGAAATGGAAAAAGTAACTTCTCCATTTAAGATGATAAAAAAATTGGCGTACATATTGTGTGATCTAAGACACATGCCACAAATTGATTTATCTGCCAATTTAGGACTGGCGTGGTCTATGAATTTCCATAGTCCGTTTTCTTATTCTTAAATTTATGAGTTAATTGATTTTAGTTTCTGGAGCTAATTTGATTGGTGCATAACTCTGTGAGTTAACATGCATAACAACATAAATATGCTTGTCTGACCTGCAATATGTTTGCATAAACTTGGTTCTTGTTTTCATTTTTCCTAATGTTATTTTATCATGTGCGAAGTTGGTACTGCATTGGTTTAAGCAAATATGGAAGTTTTATGAGGAACCTGGTTACAGGGATTGCTCAGGATAATGGAACTATCTCTGAAGAAATTCTCAGAGGTGCTGTTTCTGCTACAGAGGATGGGTTTATGAAACTTGTTCATAGGAGTTATATGATAAAGCCTTTGATTGCATCAATTGGTTCCTGTTGTCTGGTTGGTGTTATCTGGAAAGGGACTCTATATGTCGCCAATCTTGGAGACTCCCGTGCCGTTGTTTGTTCTTTAGGTAGATCTAACAAGATCATTGCCGAGCAGCTAACTAGAGAGCACAATGCTTGTAGGGAGGAGATTAGACAAGAACTTAGGTCTTTGCATCCACAAGATTCACAAATTGTAGTAATGAATCGTGGAACATGGCGCGTCAAAGGCATCATCCAGGTTTTGTTTTGCTCTTTACCTTTAGAAGAGTTTGTTAGTAGTGTTTGTTGCCTCTTCCTCTCTCCCAAAATAACCTACACCGTTACATAACAGTTTGATGCCCCTTGGATTCTTTATGGAGCCTTTTTCATATTTTTCTTGTTATTATAAAGAATCCAAGCATCGCACAATGATTTTTCCTGTAGTCTCCATCATGTGTGACTAAGAACTATTTGTCTCATTTTTTGTAGTGCATATTACATCATCATTTGATGGGTGGATGGGTTGTGATTTGTGACATGCCTCTCCATCTTTTGTGGACATCCTCCTCTATTACATGATAATTCACCATTCATGTTGCAAAACTATTAAATGTTAAATGTATATGTTTATATGTCGATGCATTCCTCTTAATTCTATATCAAATGTAATATGTTCTGTTACAACTCACTATAATTATCAGATGATTATCTTTTGACTCCTTCAAGTTTATGGCAATTATAACTAATTACTTCTATGATATGCTTAAATTTTCAGGACTTTCTATTAATGCAAGCCATATTTTTTATGCTGCATTTCATTTCTGTTCACTTCTAAACTACTCACTGTATTTTTTTCTGTAATTAGTTTTCAATTTTAATGTGATACTTCCTTCTAGGCCGATTGATGTTGTTTGTGCATGGTATTAACTTAACGGTTTTCTTGTTCACTTGACAACTGCTCTCAGGTATCCAGATCCATAGGAGATGCATATTTGAAGCAGCCGCAGTTCTCTCTCGATCCATCAGTCCCACGTTTCCACTTGCCTGAACCTATAACCCAACCTGTGCTAACAGCAGAACCATCTCTATGTTCAAGAGTTTTGCAGCCCGATGACAAATTCCTTATATTTGCATCCGATGGACTTTGGGAATACATAACAAATCAGCAAGCAGCCGAGATTGTTCATAAGAATCCACGTAATGTATGCTTTTTGTACTTGTCCTTTCTTCTATTTTCCTTCTATTACCTTTGCCCTCGTATATATGAAAATGCTCTTACTTTTTTCTTATGCTATGCTATGCTATGCTATGCATTTGTTAAAAAAACAAACTCCAGGGGGTTGCAAGAAAGCTTGTTAAGGCTGCTCTAAAGGAGGCGGCTAATAAAAGGAAAATGAAATATAAAGAGCTTCAGAAGATTGAGAAAGGGAACAGACGGATTTTTCATGATGATATCACTGTGATTGTTGTCTTCATAGACCATGAGTTGCTTGGGAAGAAAATTACTGTGCCAGAGTTGTCCATCAAAGGGTTCATTGACTCTGCTGGACCGTCAAATTTTAAAAGTGTCCAGGAGTTTATGTGATATAAGGAATTATTTTTTCTAGAACTATAGCAAATAAAGTTGGTTGGCTCTGCCTAATTTTGGTTCAAAAGTAAAACAAGAATATATAACATTACACTTGCACACAGTTTTGCAGCATACTATTACTGTCTCTATTTTGAGCATTTCTTGGCACCTATCAATGTTCTCCCACTCTTAGCTAGTTAGCTTCACTTTAAAAGTATACTTTATGTTTTTGAAACTCATTTGCTGGTGATAACTAAAAGGTGTAATTGGATTGGAAGGCTTTTTCTTTTTTTGGGTTGCATAACTTGTATGATTTAAAGTTAAGAGGTTGAAGAGTGGTTTAACTCCAATTACTAAAAGTTGTGCGGATCAGAGACTTTAGTCCCTTTTGATCATTCAGTATTGAAAGAAATATTAGGAACACTGGTATTTGCAGTTTTGGAATCAACTATGGTCCACTCTCAACACACGGTTTGGTTACATTTAAAGAAGATAAAACAAAAGTGGGTGGAAGTTAATGATATAAATAGCAATGCACTATTGTTTAGCTTATTAAAGTGCTTTTTAATTCTTTTAGAAACAATAAATTTTATTATCACCCATGATATTTTTTGTACCATAAATGTGCTCTTTTTGCTTGGCTTATAATTTTTCTTATGTTGTATGGCTGCCACTGAACTTGAAATTTTAGTAGTGGAGGATGGTTAGAAGTCAAACTTGAGCACAAAGAAGCTATAATGGCTTGATTAAGTTTTTAATTTCTTAAAAACTCATTTTTTTACTTGGTCTCGTTTTTTGGTTTTTAATTAATTTTTCCTATGTTTAATTTTCATGTCTTATTTGGTTTCTTTCAATACTATGGGTTGTCTTTTTTCTTTTAAATATTATGAGTTTTACTTTTGATCCTAGATATTATTAGTTTTTTTAAAATTTTCCTTTTAGAGGGACTGAATGGAAAACTTGTAATATTTAGAGGGGTTGAATTTAAAAAAAAATGAATCATATAATAATAAAAAAATATTTTATGAAAGACCTTATTTGAAAGAAAAATAAAAATGAAGAATCAAATGAGAAAAATTACCAAAAAATTTTACTAAAATTTTAATTAAATCAATAAATCCTATAATATTAATGGAATTATATTCTTGTAAACAAGCTGTCTAAAAAGGGATTTTCTTATAATATTAGTGGAATTATAATCATGTAGCATTGCAGTCTGAAAAAGAAATTTTCATTGGTTCCACTAGAAAGATATTTTCAAACAGTCACAGAAATGTATACAATAACCACTCTGTTTTCAAGTATCAAGCACACTAAAGCTGTATAAAAGTAAAAGTTTAAAAAAATAACAACTTTAAGTTAAAGGAAAATTAAAGTATGAAAAGCAGAGTGTAGAATCAAGAAGAAAGTAAAAATGATAGGTTCGAATAAACCGTTTTTCTCGCGTGGTTTGATACTCACTTTCAAATACTCAAACACATTTAAAGCAAAAATTAGTGTCGGCGTTCATTTCACTGAAGTCATTTTGGATAAGACCAACTCATTATCACTTAAAAAGAGATTGTAAAATGTATAAATATATAGTATGGTATCGTGTAATGATAAGGAAATGTGGACGATCCTGGACTTCAAGGCCTTGTTTGGGTTGGAGAACAGCAAGAGTTAAGAGAGAATAAGTAAAAATAAATTATATTTTTAAAATGTTCAAATTGAGGGAAAAATAAAAGTAAAAAAGGTTAGCGTTTCTTTTTACTCTGGTTACTTAGACAAATAAATAAGGAAAATAATATTTTAATATAAAAGATTTATATTATTTAAAACTGTTCTGCTCGGTGAGAACAGAAATGTCCAATAAGTGGTGTTGGATTATTTTATGTAGGATCAAACTCTCTCTCTCTTAAGAAGCTTATAAAGATGAAGCAACTTAAGGAAGATGATCACAGCAAAGTAACACGGCAAGATGGGAGGGTGCGGTGTGTGCTTGTGTGAAAAGAAAAGAGAGAGTTATAAGTGTATATGTACCTTTCACCGTGACTGATGTTGTATTTATAGGATAATACCTGGATATTGATAGAATGATGGTTGAGGCCCATTATCTTTGGCCGAACGGTTGAACTCAATATCTTCCTCCTTAATATGCGGATATACTGGTGACTGGAAGATAACAGTCATATCTCCTATCTTCGGGTGGTTATCTTATGGAGAAGATGATAACAAACTGATAAAGATTTAAATATTTAACGGAAAGAAAGATAACAATATCTTTTATCCGTAACAGATGCTCCTCAGCCCGGTCTTCTAGCATTCTAGATGGCCGGGATGTATCAATAATGAAGTCGACTATGCTTTTTAGGTAAAACCTAATCAGGGCTAACTTGATGTCCGAACCGACATGCTTATCATCCAAACCGATGTACTCAAGACCCGAACCGAGGTAACAATCGTCCGAACCGAGATGATCAATATCCAAGCCGAGATGATCATCATTTGAACCGAGGTGTACTTCGCACCTGCTCCTTGCAAAGATGGCACATCATCTGATCAAGTTTGCCAGTCATTCCTTGTCGATTTCAGTGCCGACCTGCCCCTTGTCTTTTCAGAGCCGCCCGAATAGCTACGAACATAGGAGGATGGATTTCCTATAAACATAGGGGGATGGAACGTCCTCTTGCCTCCAGCCACCACGTGTCCTTTTGATCAGTTTTTGTCTTTTCCTTATTCATTTCAATCATTTCCCTTGCACGCTAATGACACATTTACCCTCTCCACGTTCTTCTATGACCAGCAGTTATTATCCATAATTTTTGAATTCTGGCGGTTACACTTCTTGATTAATGCGCCCTTTCCGTTTTATTTCATTAAAATACTTATTTTGTTTTTGCCTTCACACCTTTGGCATTCTCATTGTTCCTGCGCTTCTCCTGCGATCTCTGCATACTTGCTTCTTCCTTGGATTTCTTTTCCATCTTCTGCGACTATTGCGTTCTTTGCCTTTCCTGTGCTTCCTTGTCAATCCTTCTTTCATCGACCTTCATCTGTTCCAGGTATCTTTCTGCCCTCTTTTTTCCTTTACCGTTTTTGCAATTCTTTACATTTCGTCTTATTCTGCACAAACCCTGAGTGTCAATCCCTTCTGCACATTTTTTCCATCTTCATATTCCCCAGTTTTTGTTTCTTCTTTCTCCTTCATTATGAAATACACCCCTGAGTAGGAAGAAGAAATCCGTAAAACGGTTTCCCCTCGCGCTGCATTCTGGCTTTATGGCTTGCCCCTTTCTGAAGAGGAAAAAAGGAAATCCCTACTTCGTGCCCCTTCTGGTCCAGGCAATTCCAAAGCCCTTACTCCAAAACCTCTCATCCCTTCCAAATTAGGTCCAAAGCTTCCCAATCCTTCTAGGTTAGGGTCTTCTAACTTGGGGTCATCATCGCGTCAAAGGTCGGCAATACTTGCCTCTGAATCTAGGGCAGCCCCTAGGGCTTCCATTTCTTCAAGTAATGCCCCTTCAGATGATTCTGAAACCTACCCCGTACCCGAGCCAGGTTTCGAAGTTCAGTATGAACATTATTCAAAATGTATTGAGGAATTCATGTACTTAGTCAGTAGGGACCTTAATAGGTAGGCTGAGGAATTGTTGGATCGCTGTCGTCATAACCCCATCTGGGTTCCTAAACCTCCCCCCAAAGAAATCACTATTCCACCACCACAGTCGGATTTCAATACCGGGATGCCGACTTCTGTCGAAGAATCTACCATACCAACTCCGGCCTCTTTTGAACCCAGTCCCTTGACGGTTCTCCTTCCAGGTACTTGACTAATTGTTTCTTTTTATTGTTATAGGTAACTATGGACCCATCCGTCGCCAGAACCGTTGACGAATCCGCAACCGGGTCTCATTCTCAAACTCTCTCCCCTGCTTTGACAGGTAGGTTTCCCTGTGTTGCTCATGAGGTGTTGCAACACACCTCGGTGATGAGTTTCGAGGACCTTGCGTCCCTCCCCCTTGGGGACCAAGAGGGTTTTCATGTTTATCTTCCCCGCCCAGCTGAGCCTGTATGCTCTGTCCGAGAGGGTAATGACCCTGACTTCTTTTTATTTTATAAAGACATAATCACTCGGTTGGGAGTCCGTCTTCCCTTTACCGACTTCCAAATGCGGGTGCTAGAGCACCTGCAAGTCGCTCCTTCTCAGATTCACCCGAATGGCTGGGCTTTCATGCAGGCCTTCGAGATTCTTTGTCAGAAGCTAGAAGTCTCCTGTACTTATTCTTTATTCTTTTATTTTTTCTCTGTCCAAACCAACCGATCAGGCAAAGAGCCTGCCGACCGGAAGGGGTGGACCTCTTTCCGGGGTCGTAAAGATCGCCAATCCGACCGTCGGCTCTTCTCTTTCTTTGCTGAATCTTTTAAAGGTTTTAAAGACAAATTTTTCAAAGTTGTTGCCGAACCCGGCCAACATCCATTTTTTTCTAAATTTGATTCTTCCTCGGGGTCCTGGAAGTTCCCATTGTACTGGACTTCCACCCATCTGATCTTCCTTCTGCTGCTTATCGAACCGACAAGACTCGGTTGTCGGATTCGGATGCTTCTTCCGCGGATAGCATATTGTCATACAAAGCCTCAAAAATCTTGGCTCCCATAGCTTATTATATTTAGTGTGGTCAGTTTGAATTGCTTCTGAAGATTATCATTGCAAATGTTTAATACTGGTCTTGACATTTATTTTACTGTTGTGCAGCGACCGAGATGAACACAAACCCTGCCCCCCGGCCAGCACATCTTGAAGCCCTGAAGCTCCGGAGAAAGCGAAGACGGACCGAGGACAAAGGCCAAAAGGCGGTCGACGAGTCTCGGTCGTCCCCTGTTCCGACTGAGCCAATCACTGAGGCTCCTTTAGCCCCTCTTCCGCCTTCTCCGGTGGCCGAGGCCTCCATCGACGTCCCCGATGAGCCCATGGCCGACATCGTTGTTGATGCCCCGACCACTGCTGATGCTGCCCCGGTGCCTGAGCCTTCCGAGGAGCACCTCCAACTGTCCCCACGAACTCTTTGGGACCAAGGTGTGACCCGGGATCTTTTCCATGTTCTCCGGGCACCTAAAAGATACTCTGACCTGGTTCCCTTCAGCGACCCTGAAAAAGAGGAGTTGAGCTTGCTGGAGTTGGCCTGCCACAAGACCGCCTCCTTGCTTGGAAACTTAGTAGCTTTAAACAAAAAAGCTTGCAAGGGGGCCGCCGACCTTGAGGCTTCCGAGAATGAGATCCGGCGGCTTCAACAGGAGCTGGATCTTGCCCGGGAAAATGCTGCTACTTCAGCCAAAGTAGTGGAGGCATCCCGGGCGGAGGCCAAAGAAGCTCAAGAGTCGGTGGCTAAGCTGACTGCCGAACTCGAAACCGCTCGGGCTCAGCTGGAGTCTTCTCGGGCGGAGCTGGAAGCTTCTCGGGCGGAAACTGAGTCCGCCCGAGCTGATGCGGCCAAGTTCAAAGAATCTGCCACCGTTTACCGGGGTCGGGCTGCTGAAGCTGTTGTGCAATACAAGGAATTGCTGGCCTTCAACGATAAGAAGACCAAGGACGCGGATGAAGCCTTTCATGAGCTTATGTTTGTCCAATCCCAGCTTGCTCGGTCTTCTGAAGCGTCCTTCAATAATGCTTTGGCCCAAGTTTGCTTCCTCAACCCCGGCGTCCAACTGAACACCGAGGGAATGCATTTCAAATCTTATGTTGGGAATGGTCAGCTGCTGACCCTTTCTGATAGCGAAGAGGAGGAGCCAAGCTCAGCAGACTCACCCGGGAAGGCCCCAGGTCCGAGCGGCGGCAGGCACTGAAGGGCCGGGATGCCGGTCTTATTTTGTATTTATTTTCTTGAACTTTGTAAATATTTGATACAATTGGCATTCAGTTTTTATCAGTTTTGATTTTCCGCCTTTGCTTCTTCCATATAGTGGCTTCAACAGCCAAGTACTTTTTATCCTGACTTGTTGGTTCTTTTTTGCATAACGGCTCCGGCAGTCGAGCATCTGACTCCTCGGTCGGCACTCGAGTACTTCCGGAAATCGGCTTCTATGGCCGAGTATTTTTGACTCTGACTCGTCAGTCGGGATTTAAATATTTCATCTTCGACTTCTATGGCCGAGTACATGGTTTAAGCCGAATCATTAATCGGTATATGGGATCATGTTCCCGTCTTAGCAACTGTTAATATATTCGTAACTTTAACCTGCAGATGTAATTCTTTCGGAAAATCCGATGATTCATCCATAATTTAAGTAGTTACGTCGGCCTGATCAGGATCGAGTTAATATAAAACAACGACTAAGCGCTCATAGTTTGTGCACAAAATATTCCTTGCATTAAGGAATTTATTAATAATTCATTATCTCAATTACAGATTTGCGCGGGTTTCACATTCCCGGTTCACATAATCAGATGAGAAAAAACATGAAAATTTACATAACTTGTGATCCTCAAAATAGACTTGCGCGGGTTATATGTTCTCGGTTCACAAAATCTAATGGAAATCACACTAGTCCCATGATCCCAATGACGGGCCCAACGGCCAACTAAAGGGAAACACATGGTGTCCATGATTCCGATGACAGATTTAAAGCCGACTAAAGGGAAACACATGGTGAAGTTCCATGATCCCTATGACCGACTAGAAGCCAACTAAAGGAAAACACATGGACTTTCTTGGCTGCGCATTGTCAGCTATAGTATCTCTTCAATTTGTCCGCGTTCCAAGTCTGTTTGACTTGCCTACCGTTCAAGGTCTCTAACAAGTATGCTCCTTGTCCAAGATTTTGGGCAACTCGGTACGGTCCTTCCCAGTTTGCTGCTAGCTTCCCATCTCGGGTGTTCTTGTTTCCAATGCCCGCTCGGCGTAACATGAGATCGTCTTTTTCAAAGGATCTCGGTTTCACCTTTCTGTTGAACCTTTGGGCCAGCTTGCTCTTCTGATGAAGGTCTCGGCGATGGGCAGCGGCACGGACTTCTTCTACCAAATCCAACTCGACCGTTAGGGCAGCATCATTGTCGTTCTCCTGAGATATATGCTGTCTCCTCCATGATGATTGGCCGATCTCCACTGGGATCATAGCTTCACAGCTGTAAGTCATCCTGAATGGGGTTTCTCCAGTGGTCGTTTGGGCCGTAGTTCTGTAAGCCCAAAGCACATAGTACAGTTGCTCGACCCAGTTTGGGCCGGCTTCGTTCATTCTTTTCTTCAACCCTTCGAGGATGACTTTGTTTGCTGCCTCTGCTTGGCCGTTAGACTGGGGATGTTCCACTGAGGCGAAGTGGTGCTTGATATGGAGGCCGGTCATCATCGCTTTGAACGTGCCGTCGGTAAACTGCGTCCCATTGTCGGTAACGATTTCTGCCGGGATTCCAAACCTTGCTATTATGCTCCGCTCCAAGAACTTTTGAACGCGGGCCGAGGTGATGGCGGACAACGGCTCGGCCTCGATCCATTTGGTAAAATAGTCAACGGCCACTATTAGCCATCTCATTTGACCCTCCGTAGCTTTAAAAGGCCCCAACAGGTCCATGTCCCATTTGTAAAATGGCCACGGCGCAGTGATCAAACTGAGCTCGGACGGGGGAATCCACACTATTTTCGCATGTCTTTGGCAACTATCACATTTTTTAACATGCTCTGCTGCGTCAGCCTTCATGGTCGGCCAAAAATATCCTGCACGTAGAGCTTTTAGTGCCAAAGCTCTTGCCCCCATGTGTTGTCCGTTGATCCCTTCGTGTATTTCCGAGAGCACGTACTCGGCTTGGTCCTCGCTTAGGCACAACAATAATGGTGTATGCAGTCCTCGGCGGTATAGTTCTCCGTCGATTCCTGGATCAGCTTCTTTGCTTCTATCTCCTCATCTGGGACGACTCCTTGCTCCAAATAATTGATGATAGGCCTCCGCCAGTCCTCGGCAGTAAGTATGATCATGACACATGCCGGCTGGGCAAGCTCCTGCTGGATAACCGACCTGTGGTTTCCCGCCCCTTTCGTACTAGCCAACTTGGATAGGATGTCGGCTCAGGCGTTTTCCTCCCTTGGGATATGAGCGATCGCTACTTCATCAAAATCTGCCATCATTTCCTTTACTTTGACCAGATACTTGGCAAGTAAAGGGCCCTTGGTTTGATATCTGTCCTCGATCTGCGCGGAAACCAGCTGCGAGTCAGTAAAAACGTGGACCCTTGTTGCTCCCTGCTCCTTGACCTGCTTTAATCCTGCAATCAAAGCTTCGTATTCCGCTTGATTATTAGAAGTCGGAAAGTTGAGCTGGAGGGATTGCTCAAGGGATACTCCATCGGGGTTTTCAACAATGACCCCGGCTCCACTTCCCTTTGCATTAGACGAGCCGTCGACGTAGACTTTCCACACCTTATCCTTCTGTTGAATGGTCGACGTCGGGGTCAACTCTACTATGAAGTCGGCCAACGCTTGTGACTTGATTGCATGGCGGGCTTCGTACTGAATGTCGAACTCGGACAACTGGATGGCCCAGTTCATCATCCTTCCTGCCAAATCCGGCTTGTGCAACACTTGTCGGATGGGTTGATTCGTCCGTACGATGACGATATGGCTCTGAAAGTACGGGCGAAGCCTCTTTGCTGTGGTAAGCAAGACAAAGGCCACCTTCTCGAGCTTTTGGTATCTCAGCTCCGAGTTCTTGAGAGCTCGACTTACAAAATATACCGGGGATTGTGACTTGCCTACTTCTCTAACCAGCACGGCACTAATGGCTTCTTCACCGACCGGGAGATACAAGATAAGTGTCTCTCCCGGCTCTGGCTTTGACAATACGGGGGGTGAGGCCAGGCATGTTTTGATCTGTTGGAACGCCTCCTCGCACGCCGAATTCCATCCGATCTTTGCTTCTTTCTTCAACAGCTTGAAGAAAGGGAGGGCCTTCTCTGCGGATCTTGGTAAGAATCGGGTTAGGGCCGCCATCCTCCCTGTCAATTGCTGGACCTCCTTCTTGTTGGTCGGAAACTGCATATCCAGGACGGCCTTGCATTTATCCGGGTTTGCCTCTATTCCCCTGTGGGTTAGCATAAAGCCTAGGAATTTCCCGGCTTTTACCCCAAATGCACACTTCAGCGGGTTCAGTCGTATGTTGTGCTGCCGCAGTTTCTGGAAGGTTTCTTCCAAATCCTGGATGTGGTCCCCGGTCACCGATGTCTTCGTGATCATATCGTCGATGTATACTTCAATGTTGTGGCCGATTTGATCCGAGAATACCTTGTTCATCATTCGCTGGTAGGTCGCCCCTGCATTTTTCAAGCCGAAAGGCATGACATCATAACAATAGTTAGCATCAATACCTCGGAATGCTGTTTTCTCTCTGTCGTCGGGATGCATGGGTATCTGGTTATACCCCGAATAGGCATCCATAAATGATAACAGCTGGAAACCTGCCGAGTTATCTACGAGCTGGTCAATACTCGGCATCGGATATGAATCTTTGGGACAGACTTTATTCAAATCTGTGTAATCAACACAGACCCGCCATTTCCCATTGGGCTTCTTCACCATTACTACGTTGGAGAGCCATGTCGTATATTGAATTTCTCTGATGAATCCAGCCTCGAGCAACTCTTCAATGTGCTTGGTCAACGCATGTCTTCTGTCCGGGCCGAGCTTTCTGTTCTTCTGTTCTACAGGCTTAGAACCGGGATACATTGCCAATTTGTGGCAGCAGAAGGTAGGCTTGATCCCAGGTATCTCGGATGCCTTCCAAGCAAAGACATCCTGATTGTCCTTCAGGCATTGAATTAATCTGCCTTTGTTTTCTGGGTCGCCCTGCTTGCCCACCTTCGTAATCTGTTCCGAGGAACTGCCAATCTGGACATCTTCAAGCTCGTCCACCGGCTCTGGTCTCCACTCCTCGACATCTCGTAGGTCCAGTTCTACTAAATTGATCGGCTTACGAGATGAACGCTCCTCGGCCCTGGATCCTCTTTGTTCTCCCTGCCGAATTCGAGGTGGGGATGATGGGCCACCCTCCGTTTCCCTGATCGTGTTGTAGTAACACTGCCGGAATTCTCTCTGATCTCCGTAAATCGTGATGACTTTGCCGAGATGCCCTATCATCTTCATTTTCTGATGTTTGGTGGACATCAGGATATCTCACTTGTGAAGTGTGGGTCTCCCCAAGATGATGTTATATGGTGACGGGAATTCACCGACGGTGAACTTCACCCTTTCCGATTTGAAGCCCTCCTTTGTCCCCAGTGTTAGCTGAAGGTCAATGGCCCCCTTTAAGCCGGTACCTTCACCGTTGAAGCCGTACAGCATGGTCTGACACGGCCTCAGGTCCTCCTCCTTCAAGTTCATCTTTTTGAAGGCGCTCCAGTTAATGATGTCGGTCGAACTGCCGTTGTCGACAAATATCCTTTTAACCTGAAAATTGGCGACGGTTCCTGTTATGACGAGGCCGTCTTCATGTCCGAGCACCACTCCCTTCAGGTCTTCCCTAGTAAAATAAATTAACGGGGGTGTGTCTTTTTTACTGCTCCCACCACCGGTTTCCTTGAACCTCGGCCTATCTCTTACTGACATTACCTCCTTGAGGTACTTCTTCCGTTGATTGGCCGTGTCGCCTCCTCCTCCCAATCCTCCTGTGATGACGTTGCATTCAAACTCGGGCTCTGGGAACTCGTCATCCTTCTTGCTCTTCTTGTCGTCTCGTGGTTTGTTCTCCTGTTGGGCTTTTCTCTGGGCTTGGTGCCCCTGGGTTCGAATTACGTACTGGCACAACTTGTCCTCACGCACGAACCTCTCTATGACATCTCGGAGCTCCCAGCATTGGTCGGTCGTATGTCCCGGTCCATTGTGGAAGTCACAATACCGAGTGTAATTCATCCCTTCTCTTCGAACTATGGGAGGAGGTCGGTCGACCTTCCTCATCTCCGTGAAAGCCACCTCCTTCCAAATCTGACCGCGGGTGGCGTTCAACGGAGCGTATCTGTCGAACTTTGATTCATATCTCCCCGGCCTAGGACGAGTGTCAGGGAATCCTCGCGGAGGTCGGCCTGCCGGGGTGTTGGTCGGATGTCGGCTAGACTGTCCGACTTGGAAATTTTCTGGACGTCGGTTCCGCGGTGAAGATGGTTTTTTATTCTCCCTCGGAGCCGAGTTGGCGATCTCCATCTGTTCCAATTCCAAATACTTTTTGGATCGGATGCCGAATTCATTTAGGGACTTCACAGGGTCCTTATAAATTGACTTGGCAAGTCGGGAAGACCCGTTAAGCCCGGCTGACAAGAGATGGACGTGGACACTTTCTTCTAGCCCATGGACCTGTAGTGCGGCTTCCTTGAATCGGTCCAAGTAACTCTGCAGCGTCTCCCCATTCTGCTGGCGTATCTTTCCCAAGGCGAACTCGGATTTTGGCTGTTTCTTGCTTGTTGCGAAATTCAACAAAAACTTCTGGCCGAAATCCTCGAAATGACGAATGGTCCTCGGCGGCAATGAATGGAACCATGTCTTTAAATATTTAAATATTTAACGGAAAGAAAGATAACAATATCTTTTATCCGTAACAAAAACTAATACATAATTTACTTTATGGTAGAAAAAAGTAAAATATGTGAAGAAAAAAATCTGATTTTTTTATAAAAAAAAAATACTCCACTACTCTCACAAACCTTACCTCCTATTGATTGGACTCACTTCTTCGATTTACCTTCATTTCTTTTCTCTTCTAAACCACCATTTTTTTATCTTGTCTTTTCTATTTTTCTCTCTTTTACTTCTCTCCCTCAACTCATATAAAATTTAAAATCATCTCTCAAAATAATTTACTTATTTGAAATGGTTTTGGTCAATATATTGACAATTACTGACAACTATGAGAAACAATATGTGTGACCCAAAATTACCCCAATAATGACATGTATTGCATTAATTTCATAGAAATATAAACTTTATATTAAGGTTCACATCCATAAAAATAATGGAATACACATATTCAATATTTGTCATCAACAAAATATCTACTACATGTTTCAAGAAAGGTCTACTACATATATCTATCTTTAGAAAAGTCTACTACATATTAAGATTCTCTAGCCGATTGAAATTATATTAAGTTGAAAACTTGTATGTGTTGATTGTAAGGACTTTGCCATAAGTGGGCTTCAGGTGTGTAGTAGGTTCTCCACTGCATAGGCAATGGACAATGGTCCTTTAAAAAAAGCTTCATTATCATATCATACATACAAAAGATGAAGTTAGTGAAAAAAATCAATATTAGCTTACAAAAGTAAATGGTATATTTAGTATATATTATATACCTACACAAAGTGATTTTTATTGACAAGTTCAATAGAAATGAAATGAGACTTTTCTGGCACGAGACACCTAAGTGAAAAGAAAGTCTAATTCTATAGTCTAGATAAATGGACCAATAAATAACGTTTTTTTTTATACTTATTTCTGACTTATGAATGTCAATCACAAATTCGTGCTCATTTTTCACATGTCAAATCCAATTTAACAAATCATTGCACTTTTGAAAAATCTAAAAAAATCGAAAAAATTATTCAATGACAAAACACAAAACACATACAAATAAAAAAAGTCTAATAAAATATACCTTATCGCCTTTTGATTCCTTTATTTATCTATTTATCGGGTAAACGAGCTAAAAAGCCAAGGACAACAGAAGCCCCAAGAAAAACTAACGCAGAAAAGACACCCGAGGTGAAACAATTTCACGTGATCATGCAAGGCTAGATCATGTTTCGCAAATGATTCCGCAACTCTATTTGCTTTCTAAGCACATGCTTCTAAATGATGCCAATGGTTTGGACAAAGAGCACAAGTAGGATGAAGTGAGGAGAGTATTTTAGAGGAAGTTAATGGCCATAACCATGAGAGAAAAAAGGATTGGTTGAATTGAATGTTTTCTCCATATTGATTGAAAAAGAACATGGTTTAATCAAAGTTTAGTTGTTTCTTCTAACATTACTATAAAAATAAAATACACCAGGATAATTTTTATACTCAGGTTAAACTCTCACTAGCAAATATGATCATACCAAGTTGGCAAATTGGCATATGAATTGTAAGATAAACATCAATTATCGAGATAAAGATTGGACTGATCAAAAATGACTTTTTCATTGCAGAGAATTATAAATCAAGCACGTACCATACCACTATGTTAATCAGAATACTTCATGAAAAGAATTTGTTAATTCAACCAAACCAAATCGGTAACAATTCACATCTCTTCTACAACAGAACGGGAGAAAAAAAAAATTGAATCTTACATATCTTGCTAGCCTTCATGCTCTTATCTCAACATATCAAAGAAAAGGAAAACACAAAAACAAGATAGATAAAAGGATGGTAAAGAGTAGGAAATGAAAGTTCCTCAATCACTTGATGGTATTTTTGTAGTATTTGTATAAATAGTAATTTCCCTGGTCCAGCTTTCATACTCCATGATTATAACTTAGAAGCATTTCCTGTGGACGATTGACGGTCCAGATTCATCATACTCTGCCTTCGCAATCCACATCTACACATGGGAAAGAAAACAATAAAAAAGGAGCTTCAGTAACTACATTGTTACCATCAATCGTTAACAGCAAGTACTTACTCTGTCGCCCATCAAGCACAGCAAAAGAAGGATATATTTTAGACAAGTTCATTCTCTTGATCTAGCTGAGTATTATGTTTGTTATTTCCTGCTATTTTGTTATAATGTTTATTTGATTAAAGGTTTTACTCATTATTGAAATATAATTTCCGAAGTTATTTGCTGCATTAACATTCCAAAATTCAACTGCTTCAGGCATATGTAATTATAGTCATGCAGTTTACCTGTTGGAAGGTGCTGAGGGAAGCCAAGATGGAGCCTCCAATCCAGACACTGTACTTCCTCTCTGGTGGTGCTACAACCTTGATTTTCATGCTACTTGGTGCCAATGCTGTAATCTCCTTGCTCATCCTATCAGCAATGCCAGGGAACATTGTGGAACCACCACTCAAGACAATGTTACCATAGAGATCCTTCCTAATGTCGACATCACACTTCATGATAGAGTTATACGTTGTCTCATGGATACCAGGAGATTCCATCCCAATCATGGATGGCTGGAACAGAACTTCAGGGCATCGGAATCGTTCAGCGCCGATCGTGATCACCTGCCCATCAGGTAGCTCATAGCTCTTTTCAACAGCTGAGCTGGTCTTGGCAGTTTCCAACTCCTGCTCATAATCCAGAGCAATGTAGGCCAGTTTCTCCTTCATGTCCCTCACAATTTCCCGTTCTGCAGATGTGGTGAAAGTGTAACCACGCTCAGTCAAGATTTTCATGAGGGCATCAGTGAGATCACGCCCTGCAAGGTCCAAACGCAGGATTGCATGTGGGAGGGCATAACCTTCGTAGATAGGAACCGTGTGACTGACACCATCTCCAGAGTCCAGAACAATACCTACAACAAACACCATAGAAAAACTACATCAACTCATCTCAATACCAAGCCATTAAATGGTTACTAGACCTTCAAGTCGCATTCAACATTCATGATACAGACACATAACAAACTGAACAAAAAGTTTCACTTTAACATTTTCTCACGAATTTCTCCTTACTACCATCCAACATCCAATAATAGGCTTCAATGCTTACTCTGTATTGAAATTTTTATTTTATTTTATTAGAATAATGGAAACAACAAGGATTCCTTGAAGCTTGAGTTTTTAAGCGAGCTATAAATGACATCATGTTATCCATGTAGCGGTTCTCAATTAGTGGGATAAGACATTGTTTGTTATTAATGGAAAGAATATGGATCAATTTGGTACGATGTCATGATCCAACCATCCCAAAAGCTTAAACTAATAGACAAAGACATATAGGCCCAACTTTGGATTAGTTTGAAGCTCATGCAAGCCGTTTTAAATTGAGATAAACACATGATCTGTAACTCAAAAAATCACCAAGTTAAACGACAAACACAGATCAATAGTTTCATCATATCTACAAACCTCACAATCCCAACATGCAAGTCACACCAAAGAAACAAAAATCATGAGGCTGGGTTGAGATCAGGGTTGAGATCAATTACCAGTTGTACGGCCACTAGCATAAAGGGAAAGCACGGCCTGGATAGCGACATACATAGCAGGGGTGTTGAAGGTCTCAAACATGATCTGAGTCATTTTCTCACGATTAGCCTTAGGATTAAGAGGTGCCTCGGTGAGAAGCACAGGGTGTTCCTCCGGAGCCACACGAAGCTCGTTGTAGAAAGTGTGATGCCAGATCTTCTCCATGTCGTCCCAATTGCTCACAATTCCATGCTCAATTGGGTATTTGAGAGTCAAAATACCCCTCTTGGATTGAGCCTCGTCCCCAACATACGCATCCTTCTGCCCCATCCCAACCATCACCCCAGTGTGACGTGGACGCCCCACAATGCTAGGGAACACAGCCCTCGGTGCATCATCTCCAGCAAAACCAGCCTATATCACACAAACCCCAACAAAATTAACATTTTTTATTAATTAAGAATTAAGAATAATTTTACATTGTAACAGATCCTAAATACCAACCCCCCCCCCCCCCAATGATCACCAACATTATGTTGATCTAGATGGAACTGGACTCGGATCCCTTAAACAAAGTCTTAATTTGCCGCAAAGATTAGTCATCGAAAAAATGGGTAAAAGAAAACCTATGATCCCATGGGAAATTGATACCTTGACCATTCCGGTTCCATTATCGCAAACGAGGGGTTGAATATCCTCGGCATCGGCCATTTTCGTTTAAGGTAGAAGATGTTTGTTTGTTGCTGCAAAAAACAAAAACACAAAAAAATTAGAGTTAAACCGTGGGTGCTTGTTCTTATCGGGGGGGATGAAAGAGGGAAGAGAGAACGTGGCGATACCTGCGGAATGAAGGAATGTGTGCGCGACAACGTGTGAGAGTGTGTTTCTTTTTTTTTTTTGTTTATGTGAATTTGTGTGTGTGTGGCTGAGGTACCCGCCCTGCGGTTTAAAAAAGGAAGGTCTGGCCAAATGAAATTCGCCTCAAATGAAGCGCAAATTGCACGTCCTTCCATCCTCGCCGTCCGTTACGAATATCGCATCCCACGGGCCACGTTTGTTGTTGGAAATAGCTGGCGCTCTTGCGCTTTTTCTTGCTTTCCAGTTACACCCCCCTCACTCATTATTTCGCTCATCTCCTCCAATAACAATAACCCCATCTGCCATCTTTGTATTATTGATTTTCATTATTCCACTTTTCTTGTCACCGTTTCAATTATTCAACATGTTTTTTTCTTTTGTGGAATGTCTCTTGTTCCAAATTCCATGGTTTCATTTTTAGTTTATTCAATGTTTGTGATTTTAAAGCATAAAAATACTTTCATTATAAAAGGTCGGTAAATGGATTCAGTAATATTGTTAAAAAATATTAATTTAATCTCAATTATTATATAGACAAGACAAGTGACATTAAAATTACTTTTTGTTTAACATGATTTTGGTACCAAGTAGTTCATCTTGATTAAGGAACATAATTTGATACTACTTGTATTAATTGTTGTTATTCATAAAAATTATTTTTACACGTACAGATTATGATAATAACACTATTAATTGAACAGTTAATAAGAGAATAAATTAATATTACTTTTATCATTGATAAATTAAATAAGTGTCATTTTTTATATAAATAATTTATTACATTGGTGCCATTGTTTCTAAATACTAAATTATTTTGTTGAACCTAAATTTATGTTACTTGTTTTTATAATATCTCTCAATTATACTGCATAATCAAGCTTCTCTCATTTGTAGTCCTTTTATTCTTGGTACCTCCGGTACCTTATTTTATACATCTTTTGTGCATTAAAAAAAAAAGTAATACATTTTAGAATGTAAATTGTGTTGCTGTTAAAGTCCATGGTATATTCCTCGGCACTTAAATCCCATCCTATTAGCCTTTTTGAGTGGATTCGAACCCCAACCGTGTGACATTTATTTGAGGATCTATAATCTATTTCACAGTGTTAGTATTTATGAATTTGAATGCCAGGTGCAACATGTATAATGCTCTTTAGACTTTAGTGCCAACCTATTATGCTAACATCATAATATCATACTATAGTCTGAGCTGGATATTATTATCATATGATGAAAAGAGGGGTAATTTAGGGAAAATGGAAAAGGCCCTACAAGTAAAGTAACTAGGGTGTGTTGCTTAGAAGCAGCAGCTTTTCTTCTCCTCGGGTGTGTGTAATTTTCAATCTTAACTTTTTAGAGGTTGATGGGGAGGTGTGGGGGTAATGATCATGGGACGGTGCAAAAAGCGATAGGGCATAACATTACCAACTCAGCGTTCAGTTCGCAACTGTCGAGAGATCATGTCGGGGTGTTTTTTTTAGATGCGGACGTATCTAACAACACTTGTTGCTCCCACATATATTTTCGTAGCTAGGATTGGATCCTTCGTTGACAACTTCAAATTCTCTTTCGAATCTAACGGTTGCTGATAGTTCTCGTTGCAATGGCCAAAGACGTGCAGCGGATAACTACCAACCAAACATACAACGTGGTTTCCCGCTTCGGACAATCACCGTCCCCCGTTGACCACATCCTTTTGGTTAATGCTTTTTCTCTTGATGTGACGAGAAAATGAAATAAAATTAATAAATAAATAAATAATTTTGTTTTTTAATAATAAATTGTTTTTTAATATTGTAAAAATAAAAATATTGTTTTTAATAAAAAAAATATATTCAGTTAAAAGGGAAAATTAAATTTCTTTTTCTTTATTTGGTCAAAGAAAAAATGTGAGACAAAGAAAATATAACTATATCAAATGATTTCTATACAATCGTTCAAATAAGAATTTTGATTTAATTTGTTTTGTGCATCAAAAAATATTTTATCTAAATTATTCTTTTAGTCTTTTTTATTTATTTATTCAATTTAATTTATTTATTATTAAAATATTTGATATGATATTCTAATTTAAGGATGGTCGCAATACGATTTAGTTTGATTTTTAGATTAAAAAAATAATCTAAATCAAATATAAATAAAGATGTGACGAATTGAAGAGTTTTCCTCTAATATCAATTGTCATCTATGAATTAAAGGTATTGTGTATCTCTTCCTCTTCTGAATTAAAGGAATGTTTTGAAGGTGGATCAAAACATTGTTCTTTAGGTGAATTGGAAGAATTTTTTGTCTAGTAATAATTGTTATGCATACTTAGTTTGTATACTTAAATTACATAATAATTATCTAATTTTTTTCTCTTTTGATGCTTATTTTGACTTTAAAATATAAGAATTTAGATTTTTTTGAGTATTTATCTTAAAAATGTTAAAGATAGTAAGTTTACAGTGTTTTATTTTATTTTGTAGAGTTTTTGGATACATGAATAGAAGAATGAAAGATGTATGAAGAATTAGAGTAACGCGCTCAGCGTTCCAGTGCACGCTCAATGCGTGAAGCCAAGTTGTAAGTTAGTTATATCTAGCATCTAGCATGGGTGCTAAGTGCACGCTTGTAGACTTAGGGTATGGTAACTTAAGTCAATTGTACTTTCACATGCAGGCTTAACGCACAATTATTTTCAGAAAAGCATGATTGTGCATCATTTTGAAGATTATAAAAGGCTATACTATGCTTTTTGGAAGAAGTTTGTTTACGGTATGCTCTGAAGCAAAAACATCTACTTTGGGAGCTCTTATTCTTCTTCCATTTTTCTTGTTTCATCTTTTGTTTTTAAGCCTCTCATGACTATGAAAAGCTAAATTACCCATTGTTGGGGACTTGGATATCAAACACTCTTTTATGTAATACATTTTACTGTCCATTTAATGTTATTTCAATATTATTGCTTTCTTTCTAAGTTTATTGTATTGTTTATGGTTTAATCATCCATTCACATGTATGTTATAGGGTTTTAACAATTGAAAAATGTTTTTACCCTAAGAACTTGAAGGAGCTTCAAGGCAACCCATGTCTAAGGATAGAATGGCGTTATTTAGCATTTTTATGCTCCTTGTACCAAAAGAACCTAACTTGCACAAAATCACAAATAACTAGAGCAACTTGGTAAGGGAATAAAAATAAAATAAAATGCGAAAGGATAAAAGAATGTTTAAAGTCCACAAAAATACTAAAAAAATTGTCCAATCACTGAAACACAAGTCCATGATAATGGTACCAGAAACTTGTTGACATTTTAGTGTGAATACCAAATCGCTCAAGTGATATATTGATTAGTAAAGTAGTATCTCCATATGAACTTGTGTACTAATTGAATAATTAATATAATTATAGACTATGAGTTTGTGAGAATTGAGAATTTTAGTAACCAAAATTAATAGACAATTGCATGAATATTAAAAAAGAAAAATAAGAGAAAATTGGGTTGAGAAATTTTGTCGAACATTTGGTATGTGTAGAAAATGAGATTTATATCAAATGAATGAAGCATCGGAGCTTAACTTCATTGAACTACCTAACATGTAGTCACTACATAATCCTATTCAATTAAGTTTATATGATTATCAACCCATAATTTTATCTCAACCTTAATTTCTTAAGTGAAAAGACCTAAATCCCTTGATTATACATTATCAATCTCTTGAATTAGAAAAAAAGATTTATTGATGTCCAATCCTTTTTGCCTATCCCTAGGCATAAAAATTATTGGATGTTCTCTCAAATTCCTAATTCAAAATAATTTCCCAATTACAATTGAATAAATAGAATCATGAAAAAGAGTGATTAAGGCAAAAACAAGCATTAGACATAGAAGAAGAAGAATAATAATATTCAATTAAATAAAAATAAATGTAACAATTACATGAACATAAAACCAATTACATTAAATCCCAAAGAAACTATGGGAGAAGAAACAATGGAGAAGAAATCCCTATGCATCCCAAGATGTCAAGTAACTTCTCGGATTTCTTTTCTTTCCTCTCTCAAAAGTACAAGGTTTCGAATTTAACCTGGAGCAAAAAAATATCTATTTAAAGCTATGGATCAATTAGAGTTCAAGCCCAAAGAAAAAGAAAGAATAAGAAATAAAGAGGTGTGCAATTCTTGCACTTCATAATTTGACAATTCCAAAACTTGCATAGGGTGTGCAAAATTCCCAAGACTTCTAACAAGTTTCTCTTGTGTTCACAAGACTTCCAAAACTAAAGACTTCAACCCAATGGATCCTTGATGCATCAAAATCATTATGGGGATATCTCCACTGCTTGGTCCTTACTTCCACATAGCTCTTGCAAACACGCAAGAAAAACAAACCAAAGATCAAACATAAAAGTTATAAATTATAAAATCCTAGTTAAACCAAATCTTTTTATTCAAAATTAATTCAAATGAACATAAAGATATAACATAATTACTCCTAAACTACTACAAAATGTAAGTAAAAAGGACAATTATCATCAGCCAAACAAGCATACACAATTTCTCCATTTTTATTTCTTATTTCTATCCATTCAACTAGCATATTTTTCTATGACACACACCCCCACGCACACCCACACCCCCCACACCCACCCACCCACACACACACACACACACACATATACCTCTATAGTTCTTGTCTCCTTTTATCTAGTTTATTTTTTTATTTAATTTTTTAATCCAAATACAACATAAAATTAGCCCTTTTTTCTCCATCATTATATATCTTCTAAACCTCCTATCATAGGTTGTTATCAGAATATGACGTGGATTATAATATATATTTTTAGTAGTTTTATCTTACTTGTTTGTCCTTACATGTACTGCTAATTTTCAATTTACCCCAAAAATAATAATCAAATTAGCCTCAATACCTAAAATGCAACATCAACAACTCTCGCTGGCAACAAGTTTCCTTTTTCTACCTTTGTGTGCAAGTAACATTGCAGAAAAAAGTTTGTCAAAAGCATCAATGTATTTAGCCATTTACAACAATGCAATACTTGTTTATTAAATATTAACGAATTTAAAGAGTCTACCCAACAAGATTAATGCGAGTGGTATAAATCTCGAGATAAAGTAGCTAAAGTTGGTTATTGATGTAGTTAAACAATGCATTGGCCAAATTTTGACATTGAAGGACTAAACCTTGGCTCTCTACGAGAAACTCTTTACTTGGTCAAGCACAACTTAACTTGAGAGTACAAGATCCATTGTGGAAGTCAACAACCTTTTCATTTTCATTGCTTGTATCAAACAACTGCTAAGTCCATGACTTTGATATACTAAACCATGAAAACATGTGATGTTAGAACATTTAAGCTTTCTATGTCATATTGTCATTACCATTGTGGTTATTTACTATTGTGAAATAATCTCCCATTATCCATTTAACCGCTCACGATTGATGTTGCTTAATATTTACTCCTATCTTACTCCCACCGTCTCTCCTCATTTAGTCTTTCATCATATTATCCACTTAGATTATGAATCCCAAAAATTATTTATTACTCTCTCTATCCTATTATAATTATTATATAAAAAAATTATCTCAAAATAATTATCATTTTAGTTTTTCAATATAACACTAATTACTTTTTTCCACTTATATATAATCCTTACATATTAGTGATGAACTAAGAGGATGAGCTCTGACACAACTATAAAGTTATATTTTTGTGACTTGTTGGTCATGGATTCGAATTCGAAAACAACATCTTTACATATACAAGAGTAAGATTACTTACAATATCTTTAACATTTACCTCCGAATAAAGTGGAGTAAGAGGAAGTAATAAAATCAAAAGATTCTTTTATTTTAATCTTCTTCACTTTTGTGCTTTAGCATAATTTTTTTCATAAAGCATAATTATCATGCTATTATACACGTGTCCTTTGATTTATTTTGAAATGAGATTTTAAGTGTATCATTTTACTATTTATTACTTCGTTTCCTTTGAAATGAAATTAAATATATAATTGTTGTAAATTTTTTAATATCTATCTTTTATTCCTATTGATTAAAAAACAAAACATAGAGCATTACTTTAGTTTCTTCCTAATATTTGTAGATATAACCAGTGTACTTTGCAACTGCCAATTCATTGTCCAAGTTAGTTAGAGCATCTCCTTGATGGATTTCTTAGGCTAAGCAATTGGTTCTTATGTGTTCTTCGGCGTTGGAGTAAACTGATGTGGCGGAACCCATTTCTTCAGCGCACGGTCCGTTCCTTATATAAGGAACCGTTTCTTATCATTAAAAAATAATTATTTTGGCATAAAAATTGTTATTCCCATTATTCTCAACACAGTCCACAGGAACATCAAAGTGATTTAACAAATTTGGGAAGAAGATGAAGAGTTCCAACAATAAATATCACACAAATCAAATTAAAGAGTACCATTGACTGTGAACAATTCCAACTACGCCATTCCGATCCTGTCCGATCAACTTCAAACATTGTGAGTTGCGCATGCGAGGATCCTTTGTAGAGAAACCAGCAATGATGGTGGCTGGAGATGAAGGGTCTTCGCGCGAGGAAGGAGGAAGATGCGTTGGCCCACGCAAGGAAGGACGAAGCTGCGTGAGGAAGATTTTAGAGTTTAGGGACGCGCGCGGAAGAGGTGAGTGAAGAAGGAAGGAGGAAAGCAAACCAGAGAAGAGAGGAGAAGAGAGAAAAGGCACGCGTAGTGGAGAAGGTTCTGGAGTTAGGGACGTATGTGGAAGAGATAAGGTGAGGGGAGAGGTGCTGGTACGCGTGTGGAGAAGAGAAGTCAATTTTTTTAACTAGGCAGTGGATAACTGGAAGACAGAGGGTCAGTTCTTGTGGTTTTTTTTAAATGTTAAGTTTTTTTAAAAAAATATAAATATGTGAATTTTTTTGAGTTTCTTGTGGTTTGTTATATTGGAACAAAATATTATGTGAATTCATTAGAAATGACATGACACTGTAAGAGTCACAAAAAGTTATGTGAAAGTCACAAAAAATTATTTAAGGAACCAAATTAGGTATCTCTCATTGAAGATACTCTTAGATTAATTTTCACCATTAAATACCTAAAAGGTAGTCCAATGTCCACAAGCAACATGCTGTTAATAAGTTTTGTAGTTAGACCACAGACAATAATGTACCATAAAAAAATAAACACCCACACGTTAAAAACCACATTTCCAAAGGTGAAGAAAAAAAAAGAGAAGATAAAAACATCTTCAAGCTGAGACGATTGAAGTAAAGGCCTTGACATCATCCTTCTTTCCTTTGCATAATAAGACATAAGCACTGTTACTTCAGGTTCCAGTGTTCCACCTCCGCCTCAGCAACAAAATTCCTAGAACTAAACCCATGAGTTGTTAGTTATTATTTTAATGGTTGAGTTTTGATAAATTAACATTTAGGGCTAAGCTTTTCTAGAAGTATTTCTAGAAAAGAAGAAAATAAAAGTAAAAAGATGAGATGAATTTCTTCATAAGTAAAAATAAGTTCTCCATTAGTTAATTTGTAGAAGCTCACTAATGTAACTTTTCTAAAAGATGAGATGACATTTATAAATTAGTTAATGAAATACTTATTTTAGCTTATGGAAAAGTTCATTTCATTTTGTTTTTATTTTTCTCTTCTAAAAATACTTCTAGAGAAACTAAGATCCAAACAGACGCTTAGTCACAAATTCTAATGGAAGAAGTAATTATAATAATTACATGAAGAATAATAATAGTCATAAAATCGTTGAGGAGATATTTAACATTTGAGGTAAATAATGTATTCTTATTCATAACTTAGTATAAAACATTTAATTTTACCGGTTGAACCGATACAAAGGATTAGATTGTCGCTGTAAAAAAAAATTATGATTGTCAGACCCATCTTATGTTGTTGAAATACATTTTTTAGCTGTTTTGTTTTCCTAAAACTTCATAACTTTTCTTTGTAACTTTATCTTACTTTAAAATTAACTAATCCTTGGACTTATTAAATATGTAAACTTTAATTTTAATAACATATTTTATTTATGAATTCAATAATTAAGTATTATTTGAATAAAATAAATTTTCAAATATTTCTTATCATCACATATCCATTTATTTTAAAAAAATGATAAAATAGATTTTCAGAAATATTTTAAAAAATAAGACTGGACTTTTGACTTGCAAGAGCTAAAAATATAATTTTTGAGATTTTTTTTAAGAAAATGGAAAATCAAGACTTGATTTGTCCCAAATTTCAATTTTCAAGAAACAAAAGGTAATTAGGTCTATATATTTTTTTTACTTTTAAAAAGTATTAAATAGACCATAGTATTAGTATTTGAGAATAAACATGGTTTTTACTTTTTACTGGAATGTTTTCATAGCATTCTCTTGAATCTCTCCCCTAATAAACAACCATTAAAAATAGTTTGTGGTATGTAATAGCCACTCTGATTCCTTGCTAGGTCTAACTTATTAAGATGATCCTAATTTTGATTTCTGGTTAAACAAGTTCGATTGATCGAGGTTGGGCAAACAACTGGAATTGCAGAGAAAATGAACAGCGCCATCTTCAAAGCTTCAAACAGCAACAATCTCCATTCCTCTCTCAGGGCCGCACTCTTCCATTCCACCCCTCCCTTGCAACGTAAACGCCGCAATCATTGGGACTCCGTTAGTTTCTCTCAATTCCCTTCGCTTTATCTTTTTGTCCATTCAACAACTTCTCTTGATTTATATCAATTGATTAATTGATTAATTAATTAATAGAATGTAAAGTGTAAACCTTTGTCTCTTTTAATTAGTGGGTCTCACCACCCCAATTTCGTGTTTCTTTCTGATTTTGTGTCCGTTTTTTTTGCAATTTGGGAACTTTTTTTGTAACCCAACAATGTTATTTTTATTGAATTAATGAGAAGGTGTGGGGGGTTCAATGTAGTTTGGTTACGTGGAAAGTGTTATTTACATGTTTTGTTGCTGAGAACTGTTTAATTGCAGAGAGGGAGCAACCATAACTCGAGAAAGTTTAGAAGGATGCAAGCGAAATACAGAGTAATGAACAGTATCAATGATTATGCTGAATCCCTGTTTCAGGTTCATCATGCCTCTTCTCTGTCTCACTTTTGTATGTGTGTGTCTGCAGTTTCTTGTATTGTTATTTTGCTTGAATGAGGTAGGTAATCCTATGGTTTTTTTCATGGTTTCTTTCCAATTGTTACAAGTTGAAACAATTTTTCACATTTATCTTGTATGTATTATCTATGCTTCATTGGTTTAGTTATAGAAAATAGGGTAAGTGATGAACAGAACAGCCTTGTATTTAGCATTTAGGACCTGCTGCAATCTGTCTAGATGGGCTAAATCTTTGTGCAATGTTTTTTGAGTAAGATGGTTCTGGACAGAAACTATATTGTGAATTGTCAGGATGGATTTCTATGTTAAATCTGGTGACACTTGATAAATAAGCGTGTAAAATGAAGATAGTTTATGGGCTAACAGCCTAACATTGACTATTTGGCTCCATGAATTTCATAAAGTGAGGAAAAGGGGATACGTGGAAAGGCTTTTAGCTATCATGACTCATGATATCATATTTGGTTTTCATAAATTCCCCTCAATGAGTTATTTCCGGATTCGTTTCACACATCTGCTGAAGGTAGCAATGGTTGGAAAATATTTGGAGAAGATTGTCAAGTAACAAGTTTGGGTTGTGCTCCTTGTCTCCTCCAGAAAGGTATTTCGTGGGATTTAGGATTGAGTTTTACAGAGGTCAATAAAACAAAAACTTGTTAGGTTGCTTAGTATGGCTAGTAATAGATATATACTTTAAAAGAAAATTTTCAGTTTTGGGTTCTACCAAGACATCAGAGCCTTCATCCATTGAAAACCATCATTACCATTGTCTCATGGTCTTGAAGCTCTTTTTGGCTCTTTGTTCCTCTAAGACAAAGTCCTGCAGGCTGCAGGCAATTGAAGCTTCCAACACCACTAGGCAGTAGGCACAATTTCTGCTTCAGTCCCACCGCCCAGCATAATATCTTGTCCCCTCTTCTAATGTGATTAGTAGCTGTTTGAGAGCAGTACTATGCAATTGCATAAGCAGTAGAAAAGGAATAATTGGTACTTAGGCCACTGTATAGCCTATAACAAGGAGCACATACTGATGATGGAGTAGGGATTGAAAAATGGAGTGGTTTTCCTATAGCTCTTTCTGTATAAGAGCTTCCACACTGGTGCTGAAAGCCATTAAACCCCTCATTGCTGATGGATCCCATGCTTGTTTAGTCCATATGCTAGAAGGACAATGTACCTATCCAACGTCCTTTTTGGTTTCCCTCTTCTCCTTTTCACAGAACCAAAAATCTTCAATGGTCTCTTGCCATTTCATCTAGCAATTATCAAGGGGATGGTCATTCTTATGGGACCAATAAATCATGTATCTGATGACCACTTTCAGACTGAGAAGATTGAGGCATCAGACCCCATTTATTGGGCTTTTCCTACTCTCTCCCTCAAGAAACTTGTTCTAAAATGCATCAATGTCACTGCCAAAGACAAACAGTAGACCCATTCCCGTTATTACCAATTTTTTTGGATCCCATGTCTCTTGGGAGCTGCAACATTTGGAGAAGATTTGACCTGCATTGTTCTGCATTTCATTGCTGCCATGCAAGTGGGAAGCTTTCATATATATAGCTTGTACGCTAACACACACATCAAGCGAGAAAGCCTTTTTTTACTTGTGGGTGAGAGGAACAAATACTGACCATTAGATTTTTTCATGAATATTCAAGATTAAAACGTAAAAGTGATGTTAATTTTGTTTTCATGTGGTCATACAACTTTTAAGTAGTCTTTAATCTTGACTGTTTATGTATGGTTGTATGATCAATTTTTACTCCTCTTGCTCTAAGCCTCCAATATAAAAATAACCCTCACTATATATACTTCCACAGATATGGTGTTCATGTGATTGCCGAGGATGGGTTCAGTTTAAATTTAAAATAAATTAAAATATAAAAATTCTTGGTTAACCAGTTAACTAAGAAACAAGCTTAACCCCTTGTCTTCTGTGATTTTGTTTGTCTTGAGATGTTTAGATGCTTATGGTTGCTCTTTTTCTGCATGTTTTAGAGCTGGAAGCAAGGTATTGATAGGGACGACCCATCATCAAGTCGAGGCACCTCATGGTTTAAAAAACAATATTCTGATGGGGGCTCTGGAAGGTACAGGAATGACAATAAAGGATCAAGTCATCGGTACAGAAGTAAGGATGCTTGAAATATTTGTGCCATAAGAGAATATATGACAAATGACATCATGTATCTTGTAGTACTAGCTCTCTTGATTGGTGGTTGTATCTCTCTAGGAAGTCATCCAACTTAATCTTGTTTGGAACTTCATGTCTACTCAAATAGGATCAGAAGATTTAAACTTGTGGAGATCATGGATAGGATTTGATTTGAACTTGCATCATAAGCTTTCTTAAATTTGTGTCATTTTTTTTTACATTGTTTTTATTATATTTAACAAAAAATAGAAGTTTCTAGATACCTATAAAATATATTCTGGAGCCAAACGTATTAATGGTAAGTTAACAAACTTGATTTCTTTCAGGAGATCCTTCTTTTTGTGAAGATGATTTTGATGTTGAAACCATTTTCCGTTCTGCCTTTGGTGGGAATAGATTCTTCTATTGGTCCTTCATCAATGAGGAAAATCCTCAGTGGAGGAGGTCTGAACGCTTTTCTAATTTTGAGAAATCTTGGAACTGGAGATATCGAAACGAAAATGATTATGACTCTTCATCTGAGTCTGGTAGTTTAGATTCAGATTTAGTTCCTGATAGATTAGCCCTCGGATTGAGTGCTTCTGGTCCTCTGAAACTTGAAGATGTAAAAAATGCGTGAGTTCTTACTTCTTCTTTTACTCCCTCTTTACCAAAATGTTAGGATGCCGAGTTCTTTACTATGATTTTTTTAACCTTTTTATGTCATCTCTTTACCAAAATGTTTGGATGCCAGAGTTCTTTACTATGATATTTTTAACCTTTTAATATCATCAGGTACCGGGCCTGTGCTCTAAAATGGCATCCAGATCGTCATCAAGGCTCTTCCAAGGTGCTGCCAAGCTCTAACCACTGATTATATCCCTCCTCCTTTCTTGTTCTATTCCTTGTTCAGGAGCTTCTATCATTAGTTTGCACAGCTTCCTAACTCTATTTTTGATTCTGTACATTGATACTTGATAGGCTATAGCAGAAGAGAAGTTCAAGCTTTGCAGTGCAGCTTATCAATCTTTATGTGATAAGCTGGCCTTGGATTAAGGATTCTTAAGGCCTATGCTAATCCTTTTCTAGAAGTCTCCAGCCAGCTCATACCAGATGATTGACCATGCTAAATTATTTAACACAATAATCCTGTTTTCATTGTATTTTTGTAGTTTTAAGTAATTTTATTAGATAATCATGGAAATAATATGTATGCTATTTTACAATTACAATTACAATTACATTTGTACCATTTATTATCTCAGCTAATTCATTTCAGAATCTCGTATTGGTGTTCGAATAATCAATTGTAAGAGTTGCCTTTTTGCAACATTTGAGTACGAGTGTTCATAAACTAAACAAGTCTAATTTAAATTGCAAAAATCGAATAGAAAAAGTGGAAAAAAGAAAAAAGAAAAAATCTAAAAGGTCGTGTACTCTTGTTAGCTAGAGTTTTATGAACATTAAGAAATATTTATTTATTTAAAATAAATATTATATAAATTTTATATTTTCAAGACAAGATAATATACGCTTTATTTTTTAATTTCATACTTCCTCAACTGTATTTTTTATTTTATATTTTTGTATGCCTAGGCTCACAAGTTGAAGAAAATTGGTAGGTTTAATAGTTTCACCAAAATCCGAAATAGCTTGCTTGGGATTGGAAGAAAATGAAGTAAGAGAAGAGATGCATGCGTGTGAATCTGCTAGTTTTCATTTTTTCATGCATAAAATGCATAATCATTAACATTTAACACTGTTGATTCGTTTTCTTTCCAACATCGTATATTTTATCACTGTGTAGGTGATAATTTTTTATTTACAATAAAGAAAACATTAATCCATTCCGCTTCAATCCAAACATAGCCTTAGGTCTTATCGTTAGAAGATTTTGGATTAAGAAAAGGGGGGGAAGAGAGTGGTTCTTTTCTTTTGCTCGTTAAATCGAATGATTTGAATTCGACAAGGGCACAATGAAAAAGGGTTTGGTTGTGTATATATAGCGTGTGTTCGAAATTCGAAATTCCAATCGCAAAGCATAAGAACAATTAAGAAAAAATGACGGTGAAACCAATCCATCTTCAGATATGTGGATTGGTTAGTCAACGATGGAGTTGGAAACCCCGCACAGTCTCATCACTCTCCTCATTTCCCCCAATTCCATACCCTAACCCTTATTCCAAACTGCTTCCCACCAACACCGTCGCTCACAGGGTTCGATTCGCGCCATTTCACGCTTCCTCGTCGCCGCTTCCTTCTGTCGTGAGTTCTCTTCCAACGTTCCTACTGTTAATTTCATAGCTGCATTATTAGATATGATGAAATTTTATAATTTGTGGAACTTAACGGTTCGCTGAAATGGTGTTAATTGTGATACTGCAGGGTAATGTTCGAAACATCAAGTTCTGTCAATGGTGTGGTGGTTCCACGAAGCAGGATATTCCTGAAGGGGAGGAAAGGTTGAGAGCAATATGTACGGTTTGCGGGAAGATCGCGTATCAAAATCCGAAGATGGTGACTGTCTAGAAATATCTCTGTTAGTTTCTGGTTGATTTAGTTTAGTGCTTGTGAAGTGATAACGGGTATTTTTGCGTGTTCTGAAGTAATTTTCTTTGAATGTGTATCAATGAATTTGCAAGATGACTGTTGTGCAACAAGTATATTAGAAATTTATATTACTTGTTCTTTCATTTGTCATGTGCTGAAATATCTTGCAGCTGATTTTGTGGTTTTTGTTCACTCTTAATTTTGGATTAGGACTTCTACCATATGTTCCGTAATAAGTGTGAAGGTTGCTCTGTGCATTAGATATGATTTGGTATGCTCTGCATGAATTTGATACTGAAATGGATGTGGAGGTATATGCATATAACATGCTTTAAAATGTTATGCCTATAATTTTCATTCGTTGAAGTAATTTTTGTTGTCACATAATAATAGTTAATGAAAATGAAAAACAAATAAGGATTTGGAGGAGTATCATTTGCTTAGATGTTCTCCAAAAGGAAGCATGGTCACTTTAATTAGTAGCTGTACTTGTAGTTGTATCAGATGTGTATGCATGTCGGACTCTTCAGAAACTCCTGCATTTTATATGTTTTTTTTGCTTCTGTTTTTTGAACTTTTATAATTCCATTACAATTAGATTAAAAAAATTTAATGTTTCATTATGTTATGCTAACTTTCAAAACATCAGTTCTCTCTTTTGATTTAAGATTTATGTTTTTATACTATTTTTATAAGGTTTTGTTGTTGAATTATTTTTGCAGTAATTTTTGTGTTTGTTAATGTTTAAAATTTGTCATATGTCTCTGTCATGTGTCATATCTGTGTTTTTATGATTCTCTAACCTTTGTCTTCTGGAAAAGAATTGTATGATGATTGTATGTTGTTTGTCATAGCATTTATTTCATTCCATCAATTGATACATGACTAATTACTTTGTTCTGAACATGGCATGATTTTGGATGGCAAAGTAGGTAGTTGGCTGCCTCATTGAACATGATAACAAGGTCCTTCTTTGCAAGAGGAGTATTCAACCATCTCATGGCCTTTGGTAGGAATGGATTTTTTTATTGAACTGCCTGTTTTTGTTGTTTGTGGTTATGTACATGTTATCTTCCTATCCCCAGAACTATTTATAAAACCATGATTCTATTGCTAATATTTTTTTTATGATGATAAATGCTGCATCATTTTTCATCAACAAGCTATGTAATTTCACATTTTGGAGTCAATTAGGACCCTTCCTGCTGGTTATTTGGAAATTGGAGAGTCTGCTGTGGAAGGTGCCATCAGGGAAACAAGGGAGGAAGCAAATGCAGACGTAGAAGTAATTTCTCCATTTGCCCAATTGGATATTCCTTTAATTGGCCAAGTGAGAAAGAAGCTTTGATTTATTTCTTCATTATTTTTGTTATTATTTTTCTTTTTTGTTGATTTCCTTGATTAGCTAGAGAATTTTGATCATGATTATGGAATGTTTGAGGCAGAGTTACATGATATTCTTAGCAAAGCTGAAGAAGCACCATTTTTCACCTGGTCCAGAATCATCAGCATGCCAACTTTTTCCACTTGATGATATACCTTTCAATTCTTTATCCTTTTCATCAATGGTGGTTACCTTAAGTTTGGTATGATTCAGAATCAGATATTTAAACATGCTGGCTTTAGGTTTTATTTTGTTGCGTACTCATACTGTAACATTTTATTCGTTATGGTCACAGTATGTTGAGGATATTAAGGCTGGAAAGCTCAAATTCCATTATGGAACCATTAACAAAAGGTATTTTCTTCCTACTCACTGGTTATTTTCCCTAAATATAATGTATTGTCTGGTTTGAGGGCAGGAAATTATTTTGGATGTAAAAGTAATTGTATTTTCGGTTAGGACAGATATCTGTAAACTGGGTTGACCACATATATCTCAATTAGTTTGGTTGGGTTGGCTACTATTTTCATAACTGTTCAGGTCCAGTCTGTCCTGGGATAGATGTTAGCAAAATGTTTCGAAGATAAGTTAAGGGTCTTGCTAACGAGTGTTTAAGAGTACTGGTTAAGAAGTCAATAAATAGAAAATGTTATTGGAAATTACGGAGAGTGCATAGGAAATCATGATGAGAGTGCATTAATAATTATTTTTAATAAAAAAATTTCTACCATTGATTTAATTAGTATCATAAATTGTTAGGAACCAAGAATTAAAATAAGAAAAGAAAGGATTTTATTGACTAGTAAGAAAAGAACAAAAAATAGGAGAGAAAACTCTTCTCCAAGAGTTTCTCCTTCACAAAGGATTTCTCCTTTCACAAAGAGTTAATGCTCAATCTACAAATGATAAGATCCCCCTCTCCTATCCTTCTTCCTCTATTTATATCCAATAAACCCCTCTAACTAACTAACTCATTAATAGTCTAACTATATAAACTAACTTTCCTTTCTCCTTATATCCTAACATAAATTGATTAGGATGCAAATATGTACTCTCTATGTGTGTTTTCACCTGCAGTTACTCCCTCCAGTCTCTTTTATAAGGGAAAAAAAGTCCTATTTTTTTTTGTCTCAAATATAAGCAAAAGTTAACTATGTTTTATTTAATGAGCTTATCTTCAAAATGCCCTTTATTTAACAGGGCCAAAGACTTTTTTATGTTTCATATCAAGTTCCAATGAAGGATAGTTTAGGAAAAAAACTTATTTTTGTTTGGGATTAACACAATTTAATGAAATTAACTAATTCCTTAATAAGTGTGAAATCATTTTTTTTTCTTATAAAAGAGATTATATGTTTTGTGCAAACGCAAAGTGATGAAATTAATGAGTTCTTTTGCAATATTTCTGATGCTTAGTTTCCTAGACCTTTGTTCTCACTCATGCTGTATAATTTTATCTTGATGTTTCTCGTTAGGCCGGGTACAAGTCCTTCTGATATTCGTGCCTATACACTGGATCACCATATGCATTCATGAGTCGTGATAAGCAGGTGAGTCCCTTGTATATCTTAGGAGAAAAGAAACAGAGAATTAGATATCATTATATTCATTTAATTGTCAATTATCACCCCATAAAGACCTAACAAAACACCCTAACATTGCATCAAAATATTACTTAATCATTTCACATCTTCTTCCTAATGATCCTCCTAAAGTAAAAGAAATATTGAATGCATTTATTTTTTATTTAATACTTCTGTATTTGATTTTTAGAGGATTATTAAGAGGAAGTTGTTGGAAGATCCAAAAGAACTCATTGCAGCATTCTTATTGATTTGCCATCACGATTAGCCAATAATACATCTATGATCATGATTTTCTCAACATTTTGCATGTTACAATAGAGTATCAGAAGATTGTAAGTTGAAAATTTTCTTCGGTCAGCCAGAAGATTGCCTGTCTTCTGCAAGAAATTCCGAGTGTTACTGGCTTGAATTCACGCTTGTCGCAAGCTTAAATTCAACATTGTCCCAAGGTAGATGAGCAGTGTTCTAATTCAAGAAGGGCATATTAGACCAATGGTAATCATTACCTGCGAATTCCTCAGTTGCTCTTGTGGACCTACCATATCAAATTGGTAGGTAGTTGCGTTGATTGAGACTTGTTTTGCAATCTGCATTGGAATTGTAAACATAAACACTCATTGAGATAAATGTAATTCTTTTTGAAAATTTTCCCCTTTTCAAAATCAGGTACTCTTGACGCACTTTGGTTAACATGTTTGATGCAATATGGTAACATGATCAAGACATTGGCACAATCTTCAACTCAGAAAGCTCCATTTTTAGTAGGAGAACTTGGTGATTTTTACCCAACCAATTTTTTACTCGTTTTTTCTCTTAACCACACATTTATCCTCATGTATACCGAGGTTAATAGATACTATTCAACTTAATAGTAAAATAGAAGGATTAAAACATGAGAAGCATATTGGATCATACATCAAAGTAAAACCTCAGATGACCATTCACATAACCATGGTGAGAAAATGTAAAATCCAAATCCCATATGATTTTGGCTTAAATTCATTTTTGGTTCTTATAATTTCATGATCGTGCAATTTTGGTCCCACAAAATTTTTTATTGCTCATTTGGTTTCTCGTGTTTTCAAAATTTAGCAATTTCAATTTACTAATAGTGTGTTATCAATTTACTGTTAAAAAATGATGACATACTAACAATGGAGCAAATTTGTTAAACTTTGAAAACGTGAAAGACCAAATATGAATTTGAGGGACCAAAATTGCACATAAAAAACTTTCAATTAAAAGGATAATTGGTCAAATCAATGTTTAAACATGTAAACTAGCACAAGATGTTTGGACAAACATTATCTTTAACTCAAAGTATGCATCTATAAGTGAACGATTATTGTCTTACTCAATAAGTTCCGAGTTTTCTATCATACAATTGTAACAAATTTTTGAAAACCGGTTTCACCTCTCTATCAGAAATTCCTAAGGACCTCATAGCATTATAAGCCTTAATGACTCTTGGATTAGGAGACATGATAGTTCTAAAAGTAATTGTCATGCAATTGAACATAAACACTAATGTAGAAGCCAATTGTATGCCAAGACTATGTGCCCCTCCAAACGGTCTTTTACTAAAACTCAATCAAATTAACTTTATATGCCCCCCCAATTAACCCTTTTTACCTGCATATAACAAAATAGGATCACAATACGAGAAGAAAGATATCATAGGAAAAAATAAAGCAAATATAATATAAGCATTATACTTGAAGGGAACTCTACAGGCATAAAAATAGAGGAAAACATCAATGAACAAGAATTAGGGACTAACACAAGATCCAGGTGATCTCTTTCCCAAATTTCCATTTTATAATAGGTTTAAATTTTTTTTTTATTCCTTAAATATATATCACTAATAATTAATCCAAAATCCCCATACTTTAAATTTGCCAATAACAAACCAAAATTCTTTGCTTCCTAAATCACAACCTCAGCTCAAAACCAACCGATCTAGTGATAATGATCCAGAGGTATTCCTCTGCCAACCAATTCAAATTCAAAGTGTGCAAAATATTGAATAACAGTTCAAATTTCAAAATAAATGGAGTTGGTGAAAATTCAAGGATCTTTTCTAGAAATTTGTAATGTTTCAAATCTTTAGCTTTTATCCATATTTAAATTTTTATTAATTTATTTTAACTTATTTTAGGGATTTGTTTATTTTTTAGAAGATTAGGATGATGATAATATTTAAATTTTGTATTGCTATGTAGCTCTGAACAGAGAGTCAAGAAATAAAAATGCTATAGTCATGTGACATTGACATATTAACATGGTAGATGATGTGACAGTCAACATATATGTTGATGTGATACTATCAACATGATGTACATAGATAAAAAAGAAAGTTTAAAAGACTAACATGCAACATCAACATTATGTTGAACTATCACATCATTTATCATGTTAATCAGGGCCGGTCCAAGAATAAAGTATCTAAAGTTTGAGTTTTAAGTTTATCGCATTTGTTATTAGTTTTCTAAAGTAAAAAAAGTTACATATATTAACAAAAAGACCTCACATATTATTCTATTTTTAAAATATATTTTTTCTTACTTTTTGCTTTACCCCACTTTCTATTGGGTCGACACTACGTTAATGTTATGTCATCCTTGATGTGTTATATATCAACATTTTTTGTTAAAAAATGATGACATTAATAATAGACTGAAATTGCTAAATTATGAAAATGTAGAAGGTCGGATATGTAATAACTTTTTTGAAGGAGTAAAATTACATAATCATAAAATAAAAAATAATTATTACTATTTTACTTTGATATTCACCAAACACTTTCCTATTATTTGTGCTTGAGGATTGTAATACAAAATATTCATAGTATTGCTTTCTCAAATCTCTTTCATTTTCCCCCTCTAATTATATTTTGTATATATAAAAGATGACTCAAGAATAGCATAACAATGCTGGAAGAATACAAAAGCTTTTCCCTATAGTATATGGCTAATCAATTTTTTTATTATGTGGAGCTCATTATCTCCTTTACTTTTCTCCTTTAAATTAATTTTTGCTTCTTTCTCAATAATTTTCTATTTAATATTAATATGGTGTGAGATAGTTGATATATAACCTTATTTTTTAAATATGTGACCAGAAATCAGCAGCTTAAATGAATATTAATATCTTGATGGATTAGTTAGACTCTCGGAAACAAAAATACCTTGAATTCACCTAAAAATTAAATGGAAAATGCCCTCATTTAATGGAAATAGGACGCCTTAACGTGTAAGGCATAGATTAGACTTATATTCTCAAGCCCATTAGGCCGACGACATCTACCACATTTTTTTTTGCTGGTGCTTTTTTTTTTATTATTATTATATTAAGGTCACGTTTTTTTACTATTTATTTTTGTTACATTAAGGCCACGTTTATTTCAAGATACAATATCATAGTTTTAAGAATAATATTTCCAGAAATATTATACTTATAAATTTTATTCTTGAATAAATTTTAAAACATGTCTAGTTATAATTTATTTATTTTTAAAATATTTTCTAAAATTTAGAAAATGATTAAAATAAAAAAGAGCTTAAACAAGAGTTATAATTATTTTAAAAAATATTTTCTGTTATTTTATTGGGAATATAAAATTTTCACCCAGCAATCAATATAAGAATAAAAATGAAGCAACGTATGATATTATTATTTTTCCAAATATATATAAAATCTATAAATGATTTTTTAAAACTCCTAATAATAAATATAAAATTTTGAAAAAAATGGAACGAAATGATCTTGTTTTCTTTCTCAGTTGAAAAGAAATGTCTTGAACAATCGGAGAAGCACTTTGATAAACAGATTTCCTTTTTACATTCCTAAAACCCGTAATTTTTAAAATAATTTTAGTTTTTTTATTTTATGATTTAAATTTATAATTTCATATAAACTACCTAGATTTTTTTACTTCTAATTCAATCCTAATAGATTGAAAAACGTGTTTTTATTTTCTAATCAATACAAATGAGAATAAGAATATTAACTTATTTTCATTCTTGTAGTTTTTATATATAATAATATATATGTTTATGTTGTCAACCAATTAAATATTATTGCTAATATAACTTTTAAGTTAATTATTATAAAAGATAATTAATTTATCATATTTAATAGTTTACGATGAAATAATAATATAATTTTACTTTAAAATTATTAGTGTATAACTTATTTTTCTAAATAAAATAAGAACAACGTAATAACATAATAATAAAATAATTGATGTAGAACTTCTATATCTTTAGATGCACTTATGCACTTTGACAACCTTAGAAATTATAATAAGAAAAAGATTCAGATAAAAAACATTGGAATATGATAAAAAAAAAAGTCATTATTTTTTTAACGTTAAAACAAATTAGATAGTAATTAGTTTTAAAAATTTTAGTGCATGTTACCAATATGAACCCTAGCTCGTTTTTAAAGGTAATCTGAATCCTACTTACTCTATAGCGTGTCATTAACTAATATGAAATTATTTCAAGTTTAAATATGAAGATATTCAAACTTTTTGATGAATGAATAATATTATTGAGGCTAAAAGCTTCTAAGAAAAGAAATCTAAGCTATATGAAGTCGAAGTTCAGAAACAAAAAAGTTAGGAGAAAAATTAAAAACATAAAATTCCTCATTTGCCATCAAGGCATGCTTTGCTAACTTATATGTTTGAACATGAACATACAATTAATTTAAATACTAAAAAAAAAAAAAAAAGAAGAAGAGATTTATCATGTACATTAGTCCTGCCCTCATTCCATTAGTTATCTAGTGGTTTGAATGTGATACACATTGTTTAAGTGTATTGAACTATTATATTAATTATTAAGTGAAAGCTTACCCATTCTATATTACTAGGTATTTAAAAAGAAAATTAAGTGAAGAGTTTACTTTGACTTCGATCGCGGCACTTCCTTGAACAAGAGGAAGTTTCAATTTGAGTGATAATAATATAAAACTATAAAACCTTCAATCCCTTCGCAGCCATATCACAAATCCGCGCTTATCCTCATAGCCCCAATCAAATCCAATTCAATTCCATTGTTTTCTCTTCTCCTCCGTCAATGGATTCTCTGAGTTCCATCAACGGCGATTTCGGCTTTGCCGGCGGCACCGATCGCAGATTCGCGTTTTCGCGCCAAGCCTCCTTCCAGCAGCCTCACACGCCGATAGACATTCCGGCGCACGGCCAACACAACCACCACCACTACTGGTCCGCGCGTGACGATAAACCCTCCGCCGCCTCGCTCCAAAGATCCTCTCTGTCCTCCTTCGTTTTCTCCGTTTTCCGAAACGTTAGGTCCGGCCACAGGTACATGAAGAGGCTCTTTCTCATGATCTCGCTCAATGTCGCGTACTCCACCGCCGAATTGCTCATTGGACTCTTCACCGGTCGCGTAGGTCAGATTCAGCGCTCAATTTTCATTACAACGATAATTTTACTTTTCAGAATTGTTTGCTTTGGATGATTCGTTTAAAATGAACTATTTCATATTGAATCTCTGCTTTTGGCGTTTTTAGGTTTGGTGTCTGATGCGGTTCACTTGACTTTTGGATGTGGTCTTCTTACATTTTCGTTATTTGTTATGGCCGCGTCTAGGAAGAAAGCCGATCGAGAGTATACTTATGGGTGAGATTTATTTACTTATTTATTGTCAGTACATGTCAACAATGCTTCATTTCTTGGTTTCTACTTAAGTATTGTAACGATCGAGAGTATGTAGGACTGTAGGAGAGGTGGTTGATTGGATAGTTCTTCTGGAAATAACCCTGTAATTGCTTTTGCTTTTGCTATTATAGTTATAATTGTAATAGTTAGTTTTTGGAGAATTTTTCTGTACAGTTATGTCATGTATCAAATTGTAAAACTCATAAGGTATGAGTGAATATGTATGACAAAGTGGTGCACTGACTACATTCTGTAGAAAGCATGATTGTTTTTCCCGCGTGCTAAAGGGAACTTGTTAGTTCTTTACCACTTGGTATTGGTAGATTTTATAAGCTGAAGAACCTACATTTGGCTCATGTGTTCCTTTTCTAACTTTTGTGCATGGTGTTATTCTCCTAAGTTTTGTACCGAGGGCTAGTTCTCAATTCTCATGTAAGATTAAGGGATGGAGTTATGGACTTTTTTTAAACTGGGAAAAGATGAATTTATTGAATGAGCATGGGGCTGAACTGACATGTGGAGGATTTTTTTGTTTTTTACTTAATTGCTTCACTATTGTTACACTTGTATTTTAGCTTGAACCTTACACACATATCCATGTGTCCATATGTAGCAGTTTGCATCTCATGTACTAAAAGATAACTTTTTCCCATGTGTCCATATGTAGCAGTTTGCATCTCATGTACTAAAAGATAACTTTTTCCCATGTGTCTATATGCCATTGTTTGCATGTTGTATTCAAAATATGAAAATGTCCAACAACCACTACTTAATGCTAGATGCAAACATATCTAAACTTTGTACCTTGTGTGCACGCATGCTTGTGTTGTGTGCACTACTAAAGGTATTTTTAGTACTACTATTCACTGTTTGATTAATCATTTCAACCCTGTCTGTAGTTTTAACTAATGATTTAATTTCAGGTATAAAAGGCTAGAAGTCTTGTCTGCATTTACAAATGCCGTAAGTATTCTTCATTTCCTTTACTACTGCTGTTGTTACTGTATATCACAGTGAATTGGTTGCCTGATGCTGTTACTAGAATGATACTTCGATAATCAAATTAGTAACCATGTAAAAGTAAGCTGTAGAGATTGTCGGTGTTACAGTTGATTACAAATCAGGTCTGATTCATTGAGAGGTTTTTGACAACTTTTTATCCCGAATGTAAATATCCACAAAACAGAATTTTTATATTTATGTAGAACTATTTTACATAAAAATATTGTGAAATGCTGAAATGATATTGCATAATAAATGGTAACAAAAATTCAGAATTGGCATGTTTAACTGTATTGAGTTGCCCAAAGATATATATATATATATATATATATATATATATATATTTTACCAAGGGAATTTAGTTTGTTAAAGAAGGGATAATACGTGACATTCTGGTTTGAATTTTACAATGTTGAGTCTTTAAATGACTGCTTGTATGAGGCTAAAAGAATTCTGTATGACATTGTTTTAAATTAACTATGGCAAACTTAATTCATTATTTTCTCCTGTTTGGTACATTACATCATATGCGCTAACATCTTGAATTTTCTTGTTCTGCTGCTTGTGTAGACAGCTATTTCTTTTGTTTATGTCATTCTCCCTAGCAGTTGAGGCACTTCATGCATTCATACAAGATGAATCAGAGCACAAGTAAGTTTGTACACACAATGACTGTTGTCTGTCAGTATGTTATTACTTACAAATTACAATTAAGTATTTTACATATCCAGCAACAAAGAGATTGACAGTGATTTTTACAGTAAGAATTGAAATTTGAGTCTAATTTTTGTGGTTGAGCTGAGTTCCATTTGATGCTTGCAAAGGTGATTTCTATTGGTGTCTTTAGTAATATGGTGCTATCCATATTTTGATGAAGGAAAGCCCAAGGCACAGTTGAGGTGATAAAAAACATGATACCAGTTGAGTTGATCATAGACGTAAAGGTTCCTTGGCATTGTACCCAAGAGAAAGAGATGAATGAAGGCTTATGGCTTGGGACTTCCAAAATATTTTCTTCAATGAATATCTTCTTTTGATGGCTTATCATGCCACTTGAGTAGAACTATTTAAACTTGATCAAATAGTAGGATAAAATAAATTACCCTCTTCTAATAAACATAAAGAGAACTTAAATAGCAATAATAACTTTTGGAAAAGTCCACAAAAAACTAATGCCGATACAAGACAACCAAATTATTACCTTTCTTGAGGATGCCTATTATAAATGGCTAAAAATTACCATGTGACTTTTAGATATGTCAAACTTCCAAATTATGACTTCTAGATTTTGCTGTCGCCTTCATCATGTATGTAATAAATTGTGTTTCTTTCAGTATGGAAAGGGGTTGTTTGTCTAATTTGTGACCTCTTCATTCTAACAATTTTTTTTTTCTTTCTAATTTTTATTTGTGCTGACTATGTTCTTGTAGGCATTACTTGATTGTTTCTGCAGTGACCAATTTATTTGTGAATCTTGTTGGTGTATGGTTCTTCAGAAACTATGCTCGGATTAATCTTGGTTAGTATTTTTTGGATCTTCTTAGATTCACTTGATTTAACCTCTTCCCTATTTTGGGCCTTGACCTGCAGCTTACAGAAATGTTTCTTCTGGAATTTTTCTTGCAGCTTACAGAAATGCAGAAGATATGAATCACCACTCTGTTTTCCTGCATGTTCTTGCAGATTCCATTCGCAGGTAGATATACATGGATTTATGCATGTCGTTGGGCATGTGAATGATAGTAACACCCTATCAATGCTAATGCATTTCCTATCCTCTGTACAAACTAATATTGAGCTTACATACTTCAATGGTTTCTCAGTGCAGGTCTGATATTGGCATCCTGGTTATTGTCAATCGGGTAAAATATCATTTTCATTTCTGAAATCTAGATTGATATGAAAAATAAGAGCATGTGAAAAACAATTGATCGTTTCTTAATCTTATTACTTTAGATATTGTAATTTGACTTATTTCTGTTTCCTTCATTATAGGGTTCAGAATGCAGAAGTCTTGTGTTTAGGACTTGTTTCTGTTGCAGTTTTTATGCTTGTTCTGCCTCTCTTTAGGGCAACTGGTGGTATCTTGCTCCAAATGGCACCTCCTAGCATCCCAACTACTGCTTTGAACAAATGCTTGAGACAGGTTGTTACTTTTTCTTGGTTAAAATGTGTTATGCACCACTTACATATACATTTGTTGTGAAACCCCCGGTCTAATCAAATAAAGGATAGTTCAGTTTCAAATTTAATTTTGGGAAGTGGTGTTTTTATCACAGATCCAATCTTGGGGCTGGGGGGTGATAGGTGCATTTTGCTCACTTTAGTCTACGTTATTTAATTTTATACGTCAATGTGTCACTTCTAAATATATATTCTGTTCAGATTTCTGCTAGGGAAGATGTAATGGAAGTCTCCCAGGCTCGTTTTTGGGAATTAGTGCCTGGTCATGTGGTTGGTTCACTTATAATACAGGTAATTTATTATGTGTTCTCCTTTCCTTTATTAATACTAGTGTTAACTAGTGGGAGCAAAAAACTGAAACTTGATTAGTTATTTGTCTGGATTCACATCCCCCTAACGCTTAGTCTTGTTCATTTGGGCACCCAAGTTAAATGTTGTTCATCTATTGTATAGAGACCTAATTTCATTTTCAAATTTTGATTATGTTAGTGCGGCATGTTTCCTTTTCTTTTTATTTAGTAGCTTTACTGTAGATGCTGACTTTTAGTGGGTCATTCTGACAGGTAAAGAAAGGGACGAACGATCGGCCAATACTAGAATTTGTGCATGGTCTATACCATGATTTGGGTGTACAGGACCTCACGGTGCAAACTGATGATGCATGAGACTATCTTAACACTTTTATGCTGATAGTTATTACCAAGGATTGTATACGCATTAATGTCATTGTTTATTACTGGTGGAATAGATGGTTAACGTGATTTCTCCTTTAAAAGCGATTATTGATTTTTAACCGGCATAGTTTTTCCTGCCAAAATTAACGAGCTTACTTTAGTCACTATGTAAATGTTTATATATACCCCTTTAGACTAAGAAGCGTATCTGATAGATAAGAAATGGATGCTTATAAATACGTATGAAAAATTTCGTGGATTATATGGACAATTTTGAGAAATATTCCAAACAAATTTAGATAATATCTGTGTAATATTTGACTGTAAGTGATTAGTATTAGAGGAAAATAATTGAATAACATCTAGGATTGACAATAAAAAAATTATGGGAGAAGATTGTACGTGCGTACCTTTTATTTGATTTGGAAGCGCTATTTCTTTCACCAATTCTTTATATTCTTTTTATTTTTTCATTAACAAACCCTAACTTCAAATCTGCATAGGTTTTGAAAATCATTCTAAGTTCTTTATTTTTGGAAAACTCTGCTTAACCAAACTCATTTCCATCCTTTGGTTGTTCAATAAATTTCGTAAAAAGAAAGCTGGGGGTAGTATTTTGATGTCTTCCAAACTTGTATATGTTGTGCTCTCATTAATTATATCTCTTTAGTTTTTCTTTTTCAAAATAACAGTTCAAAGGTAAAATGTAAAATAGTATTGTTTAAAAACTAAGATGTAAGAAGTATGGTTGAATTAATTTATTTAAAACAAAATGCTTTTTAAATTTTTACGTGTTTGGTTCCATTTTAAAGAATTGATTCTTTCTACTGAATTGATATTGAATTGAAATAATTTTAAGTAACTTTTACATTGAATACAAAAAATTATGTTAAATATTATTATTAACTTATTTTTATAATAAAAACATCTAAATATAAATCATGTTACTTCAAAATTAATTTCCACCAAAATTAGTTTGGTAAAATCAATTTTGACAATGCTGATATGAACACACACATACATCACTACAAGCCCCAAAACAAACAAAAGCTAAAATAAAATGCTTGCACAAACGTTTTCGATAGGCAGTGCCTATACTGGCATTACTCATGAGAAAGCATATGAACAAGGAATGTGTTGTATAATATAAAGATAAAGATGAGAATCAGGGAGACTACATAACATATTATATCAGTTTAATTCCACATATAACATAACGTAACATAGTGTGGTTTTCTTAATTAGAGAAGGATAGTGAGGCCCTCAGTTTGTGGTAGCATTGGGCGTGGAGGCCAACACGTTTGCTGCATACCTGTGTCTCATCATTCCTGATAACTCCAAATACTTTGCACTCTTTTTAAATTCTTTCCAAAAACACTGCCCTTCCCGGTGAAAGTAGGCTTTGCATTGGCCACATTCAAGTGTCCATCCATTGCAGCGTTCACCACAGGCTCCGCATTCATTGTTCTGCTCAGTTTCTTCAACCAAAGTAAGAGGGTGTGAGTGAACATCATATTGGAAACTGCCTCCAAACTTCACACGCCTAGACTTGCCAACAACACAAGAAGGGTGAGCACCAGAGTCACAATCATCACAATAATAAAACCATTGCTTCGGAGACATTTTCTCATTGCAAATGCAACATTCATGTTCCCTCAAACTCCCTTCAACGAAATAGTTTAGACTTAGAGGATGCTTGTCATACATGTGCCAAGCCTTACTCGGTAGAGTAGCACATCCACAATCAACAGAAAAATCCTCACAAACATCACACACATACACAAGCTTCGACCAAAGATGACAACCTTTGCACTGCCTAGAAACGCTTGTCTTCTTGAGGAACAAGGGATGCACGTGACTTTCATGTTCAATTCTGTCTTCAAGGGTACCACAACAAACATCAAGGTCGAATTGACACACATCACAACGGTAAACAAAACCATTGCTCAATCTTCTGCATCCGTCGCACTTGTAAATGCCATCATAAGGAGCCTTGGATTGAAGTGTTAGAGGGTGCGTGTGATACGGGTGTTGCTTCGTTCTTGGTAATTCGGCACAGCTTTGGTGCAAAAAGAAGCCACAATTTTCTTCTTCACAGGAAAAGAAAGGTGGCATGATGGGTTGGACACACGCATCACAGAATTTATCAAAACATTTCACATCATCATCTCTCTCTTCCTCCGTGAACTTCAACACATGTTCATGACCAAAGAAACTAAAAGTAAAGTCAATATCTTGAGATTCCTCAGTTTCATAGTCTGTGAATGATTCCTCATCTTCATACTCTCCTCTTAAATATTGTTGCGGGCACTTCAAATGCACCGCAAATTTGCATGTTGAGCAAAAGTAACCCGCAAAAGCTGGACTCATTGCTTCATTACAAACACCACAAGTTAAGTTACCCCAGAAACCATAAACGTGATGAAGGGTATAAGTGAGCTCCAAAGGGTGGTCATGGCTTTTTATTCTAATAGCAAGAGGCAATTCAGCGCAGCTAGAATGAACCCAAATCTGACAAATGGTGCATAAGCAAGCAAGACCCTCGTTTGCATGCATGCCACAAGCATAACAAACAAAAGATTTTGGATTTGTCACAGACAAAAACTCATGCTTGTGGCCATCATCAGGATTAAACTGAGAACCACATGAGACATCAAGGTCATAGTTGCAATGATAACAATGGTATACGAAGTTAATGAAGAGGCCTCTACAGGAATCACATATGTATGGTCCTTCATAAGGGGAGGTGGAAAGGAGAACAAGGGGGTGTTGAGGGTGAAACGGGTGTTTCACATGGCGTGCAATTTGTGCGCATTTTTTGTGAAGGACGTAGTTGCATTCGACGCAGTAGAAGACAGGACCTGAAATTAGTTTTTCACAACCTGAGCAAAGGACTTGGTTGTTGTAATTGCTATGTTCCTGCTTTAACAGAAGAGGGTGGATGTGGCTGAAATGCTCCATCTTCTCCATGTTTTGAAATTATGGGTGGTTTTCTGATTTTTATTTTTGGATATTTAAGTACTTTTTCTTGGGTATTTGGATACAGTTGATTAGGGATTAAGTATACCGTGAACTTTGCCGCCTGTGTAAGACATCAAAGATGATGTAAACGGATATGCCTTATTCTTGTTTAACCAAAGAAAAAACACAAGGAATTTCCTACTAAAGGAAGGAAAGACTTCTCGTTTGACCACGGAACTAGGATTGTACATTCCACAAATATGCTTATTTGTATATTCTTTTATAAGCATATATGTGGTGATTCTTGGCTTGAGCTTTGAAACATGTTATGAACTTATCTGCCCATAGGGAACTGCAATACTCAGGCATAATTTTGGAGTGGAAGAATGGGTTGGGGGGAGATAACGAAGGCACAATAACTTTTAAGTTGATTCCCAAATTAAAAAGAAAAGAATTTTAAGTTGCCTTCAAAGAAATGTTAATCAAATTTATTAGCGTATGTAGAAGTGAGATAAAGTTTGAGAGTGGGGAACAACATAAATTGCTTAGTTTGACTTGAAATATTAAGGCTCTTAGAAAGAGTTATTTTCTAATCATCTACAAAGTATTCATCAATTTTTTTAATAACTAATTTTTATCTGAAAATTCATATGATCATCTTCAATATTTTAAATTATTCTTTTTCATCATGATGGTCAAATATAAGATTCAGTCAAAGATCCAAGTCTAATTTCACTCCAACAAACTTTTTAATAGGTTGAAAAACATATAACTCAAATATAATTGAGTAATTTGAAAAAAAAAATGAATTGCATGAATACCTCTTTTAGGTCAAGAAAACATACTTTTAGGTAAATTTTTACTGTAAAAAAATAATATTTGTAGATCAGAACGTTTTACATTATATTGATATGATTATATCATTAAATAAGGATTAACTAACAGTAATCAAATATTTTTTTTTAGCATTACATAATATATTCAGTAACAAAAATAAAAGTTCGGTGAAATTTTAAATTAACCATATTTTGTAAGATAAAATCAGTAATAAGAATTGAACAATAAATATATAAAAATTATATACATACAGGAATAGGGGAAAATGAAAAGGAGATGAGATTCTTTCGAGTTTTCTAAATTAGGTAAAATGTACAGTAATAAAAAAATTCTAACAGTCTAACATTTAAAATGAGTTTTACAGAGTTAAAAAAAGTTTAAACTCATAACAGAGTTTCTCCAGAGAGAAACTCTTCCAAAAATAGGCGTATGTCGCTTAATGTAACGGCTACACGGTATTCTTTAGTAAAAGGCGAAAGAATAGTTCGCTTTGTAGCCATTACACGACTCCGTAAAATTGAAAGATGAGAAGCTTTCTTATTTTATATCATCAATAGTTCTCTTCCTCTCAGTACACTACACGATGTGGGCTTTTATAAGAAGCTTAGAGAAGCACACTCGACTCGTCCTTGTGGTGTCACGTTCTTCCCTCATTGCTAAGAATGCTTCATGTTTCATATCACTTCCAATTTCATATCTTTGGCTTCACTCGTTCTAGATCTCAATATCCTAAAACAAAGGAAGAAGGAAAAAATTGTTTCTATAATCACTGCCCTTCTCGATGGAAGTAGCTTTTGCATTGGCCACACATTCAAGTGTCCAACAATAGCAACATTCACCGCAGTCCACAGGCTTCACATTCATGGGTGTTCTGCTTAGTTTCTTCCACCAAAGTAAAAAGGTGTTGGTGAACATCATATTGGAATCTGCCTCCAAACTTGACACCCCTAGAGTTGCCAACAACACAAAAAGGATGAGCAACAAAGTGATTTTTTACCCCAACATTCCAATTAATTTTTTTATATATTGGACTATCCCCGTCTCAAATTATTAACAAAATTATCTCTCATTATTGTTATTTATGATGTGAATTCAGACATGAAGGATTCAAATTTATATCTTATTTTTTAAATCACTTTTACAAATACCTTTGAAATTTGAGATTCTCAAACCTAAAAACAGAAAAAATATAATTAGAATTCAGATTCGAGATCCCAAATTCTAAAGATTTGTAAAAATTAATTTATAAATAGGGTGCGAATTCGGGCCTTTCACACTAGAATTCACACATTAACAGTAATAAAAATGAAGAATAATTTTATTAATAATTTGAGATGAGAGATACTCTAATACAAAAAAAATTAATTGAAATAATCAGGTAAAAACATCCAGCAAAGTCACACTCATCAGAGTAACAAAATCATTGCTTTGTAGACATTCTCATTTCAAATGCCATTTTTAAGTAGTTCATACATAATTCTCTGTTTGAGAATGCTTGTCATACATGTGCCCTCCCTTACACGGTAGAGTAGCACACCCACAATCAACACACAAAACACATGTTTCGACCAAAGACAACAGCCTTTGCAAAACTTGTCTTCTTAAGGAGTAGGGGGTGCTTTTGTAACTTTCATGTTCAACTCCTACTTTAATGCTTGAGACTTTATAGATATAAATAGCATAGCTTAGATCAGATCGATTATTGAATCAACAAAACACTGTTTTGCATTATATAGATCCAATTATCGTTGAATTATGATTTCAAATATATAGCTGAAGCTCTTGGACTTCTATTGGCATGATTTTTGCAGTTGGAATATGAAGTAGAATTGGATAATGCATACCTAATTCTCTATTTGAACTTGTCTGCCCAGCCTTCTCAGTCAAATCTTGTTATCCACCACTCTTCTCCAATTCGGGCTTCCATTCTGAATTCACCCCCCTTTTTTACTTCACTAAATGTAAATTCAATGCTTTATTTCATAAACATAGCACAATAATTCAAATAAATAATAAAGCAAAATACATACTTTAATTCAAACATACATAACAGACATAAAATTTAAAGCAAGAATCATGTATCATGGAGATCAGAACTAGAAACTAATAAATACAGTACTTGTTTAGTACGTAATTTAGATAAAAGATTGGAGAGACACACATGACATCACATTAATCCAACAGAATGACAAGTGAATTAAGGAAGTGAACACTCACGAATTAAAAAAGTAAAATTGGAGAAACAGAAATTGATGAGGAACTTACCAGCTTTTGATGAATGAATGATGTTATCAAAGTTTGGGCAACTCTGGCCTAGGTGAGAGTGACCAGAACACCCAATCCATCGATACGCGTTTCTCTCACCCAGATCAAAGATGACCATAGGAGAAGCTTTTGCTTGCTTGGTGCTTATCACTTCCTCTTGTGTACTTTATGGATCTTTATAATCATAAATTTTTAATGTACGGAGCCAGCACAATTGAATCCAGAGTCCACACCATATCCACTACCTTTACTACAGAATCTCCATAAAAAAGAAACCCCTTGCTATACATGAAGATATAGATGTATTATTCATTTTCATAGGTGGAGGAAATCCTAATTATGTTCAAGAGTCAAGACTCTATATTACATGGTGCATTTCTTGCAATGAGGAAAAGCTTTAATCACAGTGGCCTTAGCTGGAAATGATGGTCTAAACATAGGAACTGTAACAAATACTGCGCCATGGATTGTAAAAATAGCAACTAGTGGCATTGAAAGGGCTTTTAAGAGCATTTTACAGTTGGGAAATGGCAAAAATGTTACTGTAAGTTTCATTCTTTTGCCACTCGAATATTCTGAAAGACTAAAGTAGTTTTATCCATAGTTTAATAACGACAACCATGATTCTTTTTTACTCCCCGGTCCCCATTAATCAAAATTTCATTTTATACACATGGTTTGCGTATACCTATGAATAATTTACCGGGGACATTGGAATCGGTAACAACTGAAATTTCAATTTGGTGTAGATTTTGTCAATGACATGTGGCATTATAGAATTATCCTTTTAATTATACCTTGAGAGAGTGACACGGATTTTACAAAATGCAAGTCCAAATAATTAGTTTCATTATACCTTGAGAGAGTGACAAGGATTTTACAAAATGCAAGTCCAAATAATTAGTTTTAGGAATATAAAAGTAAAGTTTGCAGAACATTTGAGAAGTTAAATGGCTCAGGAACTAAAAGGATTAGAGAGAAAAGAGAGAAAAGAGAAGAACTTGTTGTTCTTGTATTCAATTGAATTGTTGTGTCTTACAATGCTGATGATACTCCTATTTATAGTAGTAATTCTAGAATTAAATAAAGAAAGTGGTACAATTAAATAAAGAAAAGAAAACTTGAATTATGGAGATGAGTTGGAGGTGA
>PYAF01001442.1:0-20741 GCA_007407185.1 Glycine tomentella
GAACTATGTAGTGTATGTATATGTACAGGTTATGTTATGTATCCTCCTATTTTGTTTATCTGAGTTTGGTTTTGTATGTCTGCCTATATGGTTGTGTGTTTATGTTAACTGGATCAACAGGGGCTTGTTTTATGATGTTTTGTGTTGTGTTTGTATATTCCATGCATAATGAAATCAAGAAAAACGATTCTATCGCTTCCGCACCGCGTTTAGACAACGCTGATAGCGCGCTTATGATATTATTAATGATAACACGTCCGGGGTGTTACACTACCACTAGAAACATGAGTTGTATATCCAGAATCAATCCACCAAGTATTATACGGAACTTCAACAAGGTTTGATTCATAACATACATAAGCACAAGGCTTATCTTTCTTTTCAAACCAAGCCTTACGTTTAGGGGAATCCTTTTGGAAGTGTCCAGCCTTACCACAGAAATTACATCTGTTTCCATTATGTTCCTTCTTGTGGATTTGAGAAGAGGAGGCCTGAATGATCTTTAATGGTCTTCTTCCCTTCTTCTCATGTTTCTTACCGCTTTTCTTTTCAACTCCTTTATGTTTGACATAATTGATGGAATGAATTCCCTGGTTCTTTATTCTGGTTTCCTCTTGAACTAACATACTATGCAATTCATGCACATTCCATTTGTCTTTCATGGTATTATAGTTCACTTGGAAAGGACCATACTCAAACGGTAATGAGTTCAATATGAACTGCACCAGGAAATTCTCATCCACATTCATTCCCAATGATTTCAATTTTGCTGCAATGTTTATCATTTCAATAACATGCTCATGCATAGTACATGAACCATCAAATTTCATGATGGTCGAGGTACTCATAAGTGTCCCAGCAAAAGACTTATCAACAGTTTGGGAGCACTCTTCCACAAGTTTTATCATTTCTTTAGCACTTTTAGTTTGTGGAAGAGTTTGCTTAATGTTGCTTGCAATGCTCATTCGCATGTACATCAGACTCAATCTATTGGATCTTTCCCAATTCTTAAAATGGACTCTTTCATCCTTAGTGCTAGTATCAGTAATAGCACTAGGTTTCTCTTCTTTGAGTCAAATCCAGATTCATTACCCCAAGGTAAAATTCAATTTGCTCTTTCCATTCAGAGAAGTTTAGTCCATTGAAAATTACAATAGTTGAGAAAAACGAATGTGTAGCAACAGGTACTTTAAGGTATAACATTTAAAACATTAATGCTTTGAGTCATACATGTCACATACTAACATACTTCATAGATTCATACATCATAAAATGGATATTAATGTTCACCTTTGGAGATCCATTAATACACAACGTTCAACTTTAATGATGCTAATAAATTTTGTTTTTCATAATTTGACAATAATACATACACTAACTAGAATTACTTACCATCTGTGGATGTGTAAATAGAACTAGTCGTGTATCTATTATGCCAACTTTCATGTTTATTTATTATGACGACAATAATCATCCTTTGCGTTGATCCTTAACTGTCCCATAATAATAAACTTCAATATACCACATCATAAACAATAACTTTATATCATTCATAACATCACAGTCATGGTAATTGAAACATAATCATAATGTTTGGAACTAATTAATTCATCAAGAATTTGTCCACTTTGATGACTAACAAATTCACCATACTTAATTCCAAACTATAAACATTTCATAAATCATAATTGATTTTTACACTTTATCATATACTCGGCAACTTCAATTGTGCTCTAATTACCAAGAACTAACAATAAAGGTCTACAACTTTTATATATATTTATGCCACATAATGTGAATTCATGAAACCATAAATAATGGGTCTTGCAATAATTGAATTCAATAGAGGTATCCACAATAATTGCATAACATAAATATATCAGTAGACTTGCATAAGATTTGATGAAAATGCCATCATGAAAACCAAAATGTTGAATTGAATTTTCAATATACATATAAAGTAACCATTGTTAACGTCTTTATTCTTTCTTCAAAAGAATCCTACATCGTTAGTGGAAAGTATCTTTCTCTTAATCATGACTTTCAAAAACTTAATTTCTCAAGAATCAAGAATTAATCCATAACCATAAATGAAAAAACATGAATTCCCGAACACATGCTTTGATACCACATGTAAACATTAATCTATAATTTCATGTTCAATAAGAATCATATCAAGAACATGAAAATGATCTTGGGAATTCATGAGTTTTACATGAACATGCCTTTGACTATAATTGCAGAAGATTTTTTAATGGTAGAATACTTTCGTAAATTCTTTGCGGAAGATCCTTTAATGGTAGAATACTTTCTCAAAGTCTTGACTCTTTCAATTCTTGTATCTTCTTTGATAGGGATGAGATATAACTTTCATGGATAGACAATGATGACCTTTTATGTTTCTATATATATCTTTTCAGAAACCAAATACCTTTTATACTTTTTGATAACTGCACCTATCAACAGTTATCTATTTTATAACTTCCATAACTTCTAATAACTCTCATACCAATATTACCTTTTTACCCTTTTCTCATTAAATCAAAATAACACTACTTTTGTACATGAGACACATAATGTTTTACATTGAGAACTACATTTAAGTATAAGTTTGCAAACTATACTAGCTTAACTGAATATGTTGAATTGCAATATTATTGATATTAGTGTTGTTAGGATTAACCTATAATTTGGAATTTTTATTTGTTAATATTGCCTCTGCACGTTTGGGGGCAAGGACTCTTCTTCTTACTCTCAACATTGACCCAATTGCGTGGCAGCTTGCAATCCATGTGTTTATGGGCTCCCAAAGTCCCAACTTTTGATGAAGTAGATGCACTACGTGGTCAAATAGGAAAGATTGCAATCCACTTGTATTTTTTTCGTTAAAAGGTCGAACTTTTGAGTGAAAAGGTAATGATGCTTACTCTTTGAATTGTTAATGTAGGTGGTCTGATGTCTGTGCTTCTCAAGAAAAAAGACAGATTATTCTGTTAAATGTCAAGTTGTTGATGGAGGAGAGCTCAAGTGAAGGCGACTTTTGAATGTTAGAGGAAAAAGTCCAACACTAACTTCAATCAGTGGTCAGAATTCAGGTCATGAATCCCAATTTTTATCTGTGTTCTAGTGTATATTTCTTTGTGTGCCTCTAGTTGTGTCGGATGCTAGTTGCTCAGGATTGATGTTATGGTGGTTTCCTATGGACATAATATTCACATTAATTTGTTGCAGAGAAGGATGGGGATGATATGCTTTATTGGAGTGGATAACATAGTTGACTTGTATGCTGTTTCGTTTGTTAGGGATGATGAAGTTGGTCATGAACTGGTGAATTATTTCTATACCAAATTTCCATTCACTGCATCTGATGGGGCGCTAATGTAATCATTTGCTGATACTGACCTGTCTATCTTTACCTTTTTGTTTAGGCTATGGTTAGAAGAGGAGATGTTGGCGTTGATATCCCTGTTGATCGAAGAGGTTCCACTTTTGTTTGTAAACCTGTTTACCTCTTTAAATCTGTAGTAAAAATAATTATCAATTAGTATCATTTATGCTGCTGGACGAATCTCATGTTGAGCTCACCTTTACATCCTAAGGCCTGTTATTGTTGGAAAAGATAACCAACTTGTGTCATACCATGGGAAAGGCTGTTATTGTGGCAACAAATATCCTATAAAGCATGATTGTTCACCCAATTCCAACCACAACAAAACGGGTACAACAATTGCTGTTCAACAAGGTTCAGAAGGGTATATCTTGTATGTAGAAACGAAAATTTCAGGTAAGTAAATATTTTTGCTTGGCCTAAAGTGGAAGGTATTACTTTGATAGGCTGTTCTTAGAAGTTTGTAACGGTTAACGGGACCATTACTTTGATATGCTTGGCTCAGTTGATAATGGCATAACAATTGTACTATAATACACAGATATCATCATGTGTATTTGATGAGAAATTAGAGCACGACAGAGTCAATTTCAACCATATATCATATATCTCGTCTGACCAGAAGTATGAAAAGAAAACATAGTGATTGTATTTGCATAGCTATCTGTGAGTAATGTGTGTTATTGAAGGTAGTGAATGAATCAGAATACTTGATCATTAAAATTCAGTCACTTTATTTAAGTAGTAGCATGCATATGACTTTTTGGAAAATCTGCTCTTTGAATTGTAATGTTCTTAGGGGTGTATACAGAAGCATGGGTCTGGCGGGGTTGATACTTTGAAAATAATGCAAGTGGCTTTGTTTTTATAATCAATGTTCAGCTAATTATTAAATATATTTTACTGCAGCTTCCCACATTAAGCCAATCAAAGTAATGCATACACTAGCATTGCGGACAGAAGCCACTAGACCAGGTGCTAAAATGCCACCTAACCTATAAATAAGTTTTGAAGGTTTAAGCCAATTTATTGTTGGCCATGTTGACTTTTTATATTATTGATATGCACTTCTACATTTAATTGTCAGGTCTGAAATTTGAATTTATATTTTTTACTTCAATGAAGAACCACATTGAGTGAGATGTTTGCATACCATGCAATCATGATGTGTAACACCGTTGGAACCTCAACTGTTGTGTTCAATAGAACGGGTTTCATGGCTGTCCTTCTGAGTCACTATGGTCCTTCTAGGAGCATATTTGCTTGATCACTTTCAACCTTTAGGTAAGAGCTTTCAACTCTTGTTTTTTAACTTTTAGTTACCTTAATTTCAACCAATTTTTATTTTTTGGTGCAATGATTTTAACTAAACTTTTAAATTTCATGTGCCAAACATAGCCGTAGGGTATACAACAATAGATATAATAGTAGTTCCATTTTTATTAGAGAAAGCATATGGTACATATTTTTTTTAATAACATGTATACAATTTTTGTCCTTGGCATGTTTATGAACAAAGTTCCAAATGTTCATTGCAATCAATGGGAACATAGAAATGAAGTTGCTACAGAAGCAAAAGTTACTGTCTGTGGCCGCTGGAAAATGGAATGTGTTGAAACAAATTTTATGTAAATAGCATTAGTACTACCATAATCAGGTTTCCACTTGCTGATATAAACTGTAGTATAATTAGGCTATACCACTTGCTGGTGTCTAATTAAGAGTCAACTCTAAAGTCTAGTGTACTTTAATGGATGGCATGTGCTAGTTCAAATGACATCAGCAGCTCCTCCCTGAACCACACCATGACACCATATAAAGTTCATGATGGTTCACGGAGGGGGAACTTTAGGGGTTTCTCATCATTCATCGACATACATAGAATCCGCAGTGTATAAAAAAATATAACTTCCTTTTTTCTTTTTTGAATATGACCTCTATTGTTGGATCTATAACAGTCATGAGTCTTCACCTTAGAAATGAGTTGGTGCCACTCCTCATTAAATGCAAGACCTATATGGATTTGATGCAAAATTAATTTCTAAGGTGTATATACCAATTAAACAATAGAACAGTAAAAATGTCCACTGAATAAGGATTTTGAACTCTGCCGATCTGGTTATACATGCCTTAGTTCAGATTCAATTCGGACATGTCTTTAGTTCTCTAATTAAAATTAAAGTCATGGTGGACCATCTTAAACTTTATTTAGTCGTTATTTTTTCTTCTAGTGCAGAAGTATGCCATGTGATTTTAGCACTTATATATATAAGTATGTATGTGTTCCGGAAGGCAAAACCTCAGTCCAAATCAATCCGAAGATTTGATTGGCGAATCATATCTCATTTATCAGGTATGTAATTCCGGTCATCATATCTGGTCAATATTTCTGTTATTGTGTCCCAAGATAGGCCATTAATGAGCTAAGGCCCAAGGCCCGTAATTCAGTATAAATATCACCCTCCAGGCATTCCGAAGGTACACACATTCTCTAACTCTCTTTTTCCATACACACTCTGCACACACCCCACACCAAATTGGGTTCGTGTTGAAGAGTGATCTTCTTCCCTGAGGGTGTTCTTCCTCCATAGACACTTCCAGGAGAGAGAGAGAGTTCGATCACCATAGCAATACACCCAACAAGCTTTGCTGGAACACACCCGTTTCAGAGAACGGAACATTGGCGCCGTCTGTGGGAACGATAAACTTTGACCCCCACCAAATCACAATGGTTAACACAAGAAGCCACCAGATGGAAGGACGCGACAGGCTGACTAGGAACCCAGAAAATGTGATAGTAGAAGACGCTGCTTCCCACACCGCCTCCTCCCCGCCGACGTTAGCCCCGCAACCCCTCGCTGGGGGTGAGGACGCACTAAATTCCATGCAGGTGGTCCACACCGCCCTGAACGCGATTTTGACTAGGATCGAGAGCATGGAAAAATGACACGAGCTTCAGCGACAGGAAGACATTCGGATGATGCTTACCCAAATTACCGAACGGAGAATAGACGAGAATGATCGCCCGTGGGCCACGGAACGACGACACAGGAGGACGGAGAGCTCGGAGGAGGAAGACTACGGGCCGCCCCACGTGTCGGAACCTCAGCAGGAGGCGCCCCGGCAAGAGAGTCCGGTCCCCGTCGTTGGGCGAGGGGACGTGGACTCGGGCGGACATTCCGGACCAAAGAGGGCGCCCCGGGCTCCACAGGCCGAGATCCCTGATCGCATTACCGAAGGAGCCACGCGAAGGAGGTGATACCGCCCAGGAGGGAAGGCAGCGACACTTATCAGAGGAAGTATCGTCGGGGCCAGCGAAACAACAGCCCGTTTGTAGATGCGATAGTAAACGCACAGTTTCTGGAGGATTTCGACGGGTCATTCCTTTCAAAGTACGATGGGAGCCAGGACTCCCAGGTGCATTTGGACGAATTTGACATGCAAATGTGCGTCCGGGGGATCGATGAGCCAATCATATCCCGGATTTTCGTCACCACGCTGACCGGGCCGGCACAGACATGGTTTCACACACTGCCGCTGAGATCAATCCGGCATTTCGAGGACCTCGGCCACCGGTTCCTGCTGAAATTTGCCACCAGCAAGAAACAGCCGAAGTTCGAGTTTGCCCTTGGGAAGATACGCCAACAGCCGGGGGAAACATTGCAAAGCTACCTCGACAGGTTCAAGGAGGCGGCCTTGCAAGTCCAAGGGTTGTAAGAAAAGGTGCATGTCCATCTCATCTCAGCTGGGCTCAATGGGTCATCCCGTCTGGCCAAATCTATCTATAAAGATTCGGTAAAGTCGCTGATGGAGTTTAGAATGCGGTCGAAGAGATACCTGGAGTTGGAGCAAATGGAAATCGCAAATTTCGGTCATAAGGAGGGCAAGAGGAGACCTTCACCACCTAAGAACCGACATCAGGGAGCCATCGATCAGGGGCGGCCCCCGAAGAGCTTCCCTGACCTCGGAAGCAGGCCCAAACACGAGTCAAAGTATGAGAGATATGCTCCGTTGAATACATCTCAGACACAGATATGGAGGGAGGTGGCATTGACCGACATGAAGAAAGTTGAACGACCTCGGCCCATGTTCAGGAAGGAAGGACTAGACTATTCTCGCTTCTGCGAGTTCCATAACGGCCCAGGCCATACGACGGAGCAATGTTGGGACCTCAAGGACGCAATAGAAAAGTTCGTTCGTGAAGGGAAACTGCGACAATATGTCATTAGGACGCAGGGGCAGCAGCATAAAAGGAAGAGTTAGGGCAACGACCGAGGTCGAGGTGAAAAGAAAAATAAAAGAAAAGAGGAATTCCTTGAACCCGAGTTCGAATGCAATGTCATCACGGGTGGAATGGGAGGAGGAGGCGACACGGCGAATAAGCGGAAGAAGTATCTTAAAGAAGTTATGTCGGTGAGAGATCAACCGAGGTTCAAGGAGAGCTCCGACGAGAAGACCAAGAAAGCTGACCCTCCGCTGATTTACTTCACCGACGAAGACTTGAAGGGAGTAGTACCCGGCCATGAGGACGGACTAGTTATAATGGGGACCGTGGCGAATTTCCGGGTGAAGAGGATATATGTTGACAATGGTAGCTCGGCTGACATTATTAGCTAGAGCGCGTTCAAGAAAATGAGCCTGAGAGCGGAAGATTTAAAGCTGTGCTAGACTATGTTGTATGGCTTCAACGGTTCCGGTACCAGTCTGAAGGGTGTTATTGACCTATAACTGACGCTGGGGACGAAGGAAGGATTCAGGTCGGAGAGAGTCGCGTTCACTGTTGCTGATTTCCCCTCCCAGTATAACATCATATTAGGAAGGTCGACGCTTCACAAATGGGATATCTTTATGTCCACCAAGCATCAGAAAATAAGGATGATAGGCCATCTCGGCAAAGTCATCACCATTTGCGGAGACCAGAAAGAATCGAGGCAATGCTACTACAACACGATCAGAGAGACTGAGGACGGACCGTCCATTCCACCACGGATGCGACACGAGGAACGGATGACGTCACCAGCCAAAGAAGGCATAGGGAAGCCAGTTCACTTGGTAGAACTGGACCTTCGAGATACCAAGGAGTGGAGGCCGGAGCCAGTAGACGAGTTGGAAGAAATCCAGATCAGAGATGCACCTGAGAAGGTAACAAGGATAGGCAAACAAAATGACCCAGAAACGAGACGCAGGCTGGTGGAATGCCTGAAAAATAACCGAGACGTATTTGCATGGAAGGCGTCCGAGATACCGGGCATAAAGCCTACCTTCTGCTGCCACAAGCTGTCTATGTATCCCAGCTCCAGACCGGTAGAGCAGAAGACTCAGAAACTCGGCCCAAAGAGAAGACAAGCCCTGGAAAAACACATTAAGGAGTTGTTGGAGGCCGGCTTCATAAGAGAGATACAATATACTACTTGGCTCTCCAACGTCGTCATGGTAAAGAAGCCCAGTGGGAAGTGGAGAGTATGCGTTGATTTTACCGATCTGAATAAAGTATGCCCCAAAGACTCGTACCCGATGCCAAACATCAACCAATTGGTAGATAGCTCGGCCGGGTTCCAGATGTTATCATTCATGGACGCCTACTCCGGATACAATCAGATCCCGATGTACCCGAAAGACCGAGATAAGTCAGCATTTCGAGGGGCAAACGCGAACTACTGCTACAATGTCATGCCTTTCGGGTTGAAGAATGCTGGGGCTACATACCAGAGGATGATGAACAAAGTATTCGCCGACCAGCTGGGACGAAATGCCGAGGTCTACATTGACAATATGATTACCAAAACTTCCGTCGAGGGAGATCATGTCCGAGATCTGGAGGAAACATTCCAGAAGCTAAGGCAGCATCACCTTCGCCTGAATCCGACAAAGTGTGCCTTTGGAGTGAGGGCCGGGAAATTCCTGGGGTTCATGCTCACTTACCGAGTGATAGAGGCGAACCCGGACAAATGCAGGGCCATACTGGAGATGGAGTTCCCGAGGAACAAGCGCGAGGTACAACAGTTAACGGGACGAATGGCGGCATTAACAAGGTTCCTCCTGAGGTCAGCAGAAAAGGCCCTTCCATTCTTCAAGTTGCTGAAGAAGGAAGCCGAGGTAGGGTGGACCCCGGCTTGTGAAACGGCGTTCCTGGAGATAAAGAAGTGCTTGGCGACCCCTCCGGTGCTCTCAAAGTCGGATCCCGGAGAAACCCTAATCTTGTATCTCTCGGTCGGAGAGGAAGCCATAAGTGCGGTGCTGGTCAGAGAGGTTGACAAAACTCAACTGCCAATCTATTTCGTGAGCCGGGCTCTCAAGAACTAGGAAATACGATATCAAAAGCTGGAAAAAAAAGCCTTCGCCCTCCTGACAACAGCTAAGAGACTTCGGCCTTATTTCCAAAGCCACACTATAATGGTGAGAACGAACCAGCCGCTCCGGCAGGTATTACACAAGCCCGACCTGGCGGGAAGGATGATGAATTGGGCTGTTCAGCTGTCGGAGTTCGACATTAAGTACGAGGCTCGGCACGCCATCAAATCCCAGGCGCTGGCCGACTTCCTGGTGGAGTTGACCCCGGCATCCCCAGGGACACAGGAAATACCGACATGGAAATTGTATGTTGATGGCTCGTCCAACTCCAAGGGTAGTGGGGCTGGGATTATCATTGAGACTCTCGAAGGCGTATCTATTGAGCAGTCTCTACGGCTTAACTTTCCGACGTCTAATAATCAAGCCGAGTATGAAGCGTTGATAACCGGCTTGAAACACATAGGGGAGCAGGGAGCATTAAGAGCTAAAGTGTTCACAGACTCACAGCTCGTCTCGGGGCGCAGATAGAAGGGAGATACCAAGTCAAAGGACCACTTTTGGCTAAGTACTTGGCCAGGGCAAAAGAAATGATGGCCGAGTTCGAAGAGATAACCGTCACACACATACCCCGGGAAGAAAACACCCGGGCCGACATCCTGGCCAAACTGGCTAGTATGAAGGAGGCGGGAAGTCACAGGACCGTGATCCAGCAAGAGGTGACTCAATCGACATGCATCATGAGTATCGCGTCGACCGTAGACTGGAAGAAGCTCATTATCGATTACCTGGAACAAGGAGCCTTGCCGGAGGACGAAATGGAAGCAAAGAAATTGATCTGGGAAGCCGCCATGTACTCCATAGTGAATGGAGAGTTATATCGCAGAGGCCTCCACGCCCCGTTGTTACTCTGCTTAAATCCCGAACAGGCCGAGTACGTACTTAGAGAAATACATGAAGGTATCAATGGTCATCATATGGGTGCCAGGGCACTAGCACTGAAGGTTCTCCGAACCGGCTACTTCTGGCCCACGATAAAGGCCGACGCCACGGAACACGTACGGAAATGTGACAGCTGCCAGAAACATGCGAAGATCATATGGAGCCCGCCCACCGAGTTGACATCGATCACGGTGCCTTGGCCTTTCTACAAGTGGGGGATGGACCTATTAGGCCCATTCAAACCCACCGAGGGTCAGAAAAGATGGTTAATTGTAGCCGTTGACTATTTTACCAAATGGATAGAAGCAGAGCCTATCGCCACCATTACCTTGGCCCAGGTTCAGAAGTTTTTTGAGCGAAGCATTATCGCGAGGTTCGGAATCCCGGCCGAAATCATCACGGACAACGGGACTCAGTTCACGGATAAAAAATTCCAACAGATGATGGAAGGGTTACATATCAGACATCATTTCTCTTCAGTGGAACATCCCCAGTCGAATGGACAGGCCGAGGCTGCAAACAAAGTCATTTTGGACGGGCTGAAGAAACGGATGCATGAAGCGGGACCGAACTGGGTCGAACAGCTGTACTACGTCTTGTGGGCGCATCGAACTACAACCCAGTCCGCCACATTAGAAACCCCTTTCAGAATGACTTATGGATGTGAGAGGATGATTCTAGTGGAGATCGGCCAGCCTTCATGGCGGAATCGGTGTATGGCCCAAGCAGAAGAGGATAATAATGCCGCTTTGGCGGCCGAGTTACAACTGGTAGAAGAAATTCGAGGCGCAGCCCATCGCAAGGAAATAGAGACGAAGCAGATAGCGGAACGAAAGTTCAACAAAAAGGTGAAGCCAAGAAGTTTTGAGCAGGGAGAGCTAGTGCTACAAAGAGCCGACGTCGGGAACAAAAATGCCCAAGAAGGGAAACTGGCATCGAATTGGGAGAGACCCTACCGAATCATCAATAATCTCGGCCAAGGGGCTTACATTTTGGAGACCTTCAAAGGAAAAAACATACCGCAGACTTGGAACAACGATAAGTTGAAGAGATATTACAGCTAAAGCTCCGACCGAAGTCATGATAATTATATGGTTGCAGATTTAATTGATACAAGTTCATGTATTCTTTCAGAACATGAAATAATACTGGATATCAAGCTTTGCTTAAAAGTCTATGTTGTGCGCACAATACAATATCTTGATGGTCCGCATATCGCCCCGGCCCTGATCAGGTCGGTACAATTCCACTCAGAGGAACTGAAATTCAGCCCCGCGGAGTGGATATGATATGTCGGCCATCGCGGGTCTCGGTTATTAAGTAGCCGAGTTCCGAGACAAAAATACCTAATATCTGATTATTAAACTCGAGGTAATCAAAAGTCGTTACCCGAGGCCCCGAGATTGGCCTCGGCAAAATTCGGTTACAGAATTTAAAGATGAAGAATGATAAAAGATTAAACGCAGAAGGTAAGGGATAACGAAACCGACAATATCTAAAACATTGCAAATTGTTCAGAAATAAAAGAAGGTAAAATACAATTAAAAAACCGGCATCCCAGCCCTTCAAGACTCCTCTTCTTCAACGTATGGGATCAGCTTACCATCTTCAACGCAGGTTCGATAGTGCGCCCCCTCCAAGTGTAAAGAGACACTCGGGTTCAAGCACCGAACCTGGTCCAAAGCATTGGAAAAAGCCTCCTCCGCCGCCGAGTCGACGATCTCCTGGAGCTCGGCCACCTCCTTCTTTGCATCCTCCAACCCCTTCTTGGCGTCCTCAGACTCCTTCCTTGAGGCCTCTTAAAGGGCCTTCAGATCGGTGAGTTCCTGTGCCAAGGAGGCAGCGGCCCCCCGGGCTTGCGTGGCCTCGGCCGAGGCAGCGTCACAAGCTGTCTGGAGGTTAAGGGATTTTTCCTTCAGTGCTTCCAACTCACCACTGACCTCGGAAATCCTTCCCGAAGCAGCAGTTAGCTCGTCACGAGAGGAGGCCAGTTCTCCTTCCAGTCGGTGATGCTCCTCAGACAAGTTCGCGTATTTCCTCTTCAAAGAAGCCAAGCTCGGCATCAATGAAGCACACTTAAAAGCACTGAGTTGGAGGGTGTCGAGCTCCCGGATGTCCTCATCAGATAAATGACTTGAGTCAAAAAATCTCTTGGGAGCCTTGGTGAAGGGAAAGAAATCATCAACACCCTTCTCCCAGAGACATCCGGGAGACAGGGCAGCGGCGGAAGGAGGAGCAGAGGGAGGAGCTGGAGTAAGAACGGTCGCGACCTCGGCAGAAACCGGGATAGTGTCCGTGTCCTCGGAGGAAATGGTCACCTGATCAACCACCTCGGCCTCGGCAGCTGCAGGTGGCGGCACTTGGTTGAGGGGGGTGACCATGCGAGGATCGACCGCGTGAGCCTCGGCCTTCCGCTTCTTGGAAGACGGGGGAAGTCGGTTGAGATACCGAGGACCCCGGCCACCAGCAGGTTTGTTGGAAGGACGGGAGGCAGGGTTGGAGGAACCTTCCATTCGGCTAGCTGCGAACAGAACAAGATATTAATACAGGGATAAATGATAAGACAAGATGGCACTATAACTCAAATAAACAAAAGACCTTGGGAGTCCCGGTACGATAGGATCTGAAGAAGAGCCGATTCCTCTAGATCGGAAAGGCTCGACTCGTCAGTTCGGTAGGAAGCCGGGGCCAAAAGATGATGGTCGTGAGTCCAATAGAGCGAAAACTTCCATTCCACCCCAGGGGACTCGGGACCATAGAGAAAGAAGGGATGCTTGCCGGGTTCAGCGATAACTTTGAAGAAATTATTTTTAAATTTTTTCAAGGAGTCGGAATAAAGATTAAAAAGGTGTCGGTCCGGATGACTACGAAGAGAAGTCCATCCCTTCCGATCGGAGGGTTCCCGCCCAGTACGGCTAGTATTGACATTGAAGAAACAAAGGAAAAGTGGAACCGTGCAAATGATGTTCAGTTCTTCGCACAGATCCTCAAAGGCCTTTATGAACGCCCACCCATTGGGATGTAGTTGAGAAGGGGCCAGACGCAGGAAGGACAGTAGTTGCATCTCAAACTCTGTTAAGGGAAATCGGATGCCCAGACGTTTAACCACGTCGATGCTAAAGAAGAAATAGTTGGGCTCGCCCTTCTCGACACTGGAACAGATAGGCTCGTCAGGAGGAGGAAGGCGGATAGAAAACCCATCCTGATTTCCGACCGGGAGGGCGGCAATAATTTCCGGGTTGGAAGAAGAAGAAGTACGAAGTACTTCGAAGGTCACCCAGGGATACTTAGAAACGGGAGTAGGAGGATCATCAGGCCGAGATCCAGCAGACTGAGACTCGCCAACCATTTCCAAAGAGGAAGTGTCCATAGTTACCTATGACAAAGATAAAAAAGAGTTAGAAAACTGGAAGAGAAGCTGAAGAGACTAAGGCTGAAGGGATGTCCGACGCCGAGTTGGAGGTCTGCACCCGGACCTCGGCATCCGACGTCCTAGTCGTCACCATGACGGCCTTTCGGACAGGGTTGTGACGACAGGATTCTATAAACTCGCCAGCGTACTCATAATGCCCGATATGGACATAGTAATGAAATTCATCCATACACTTTGAGCAGGGTTCGTAGTGGGCTTCGGAGTCGGTATTCTCAAGAGGGGGAACGACAATGAGAGAGGGACTTGAACTGGTGGTGGAAGATAGCCTTGGGCAGTCAAACGGATCTTTTAGGACGCCCCTAGACTTAGAAGGATTGGGAGTTTTAGAGTGACCCCTCGAATGGGAATGTTTGGGGACCTTGGGGTGACCCCTAGACCTAGAAGCTATTCTGGAGGAGGATTGTTCAAGGGCCTTTTCAGCCCTAATCTCTGAAGGACTCATCTTGCTATAATCTGTACTAATTCGAATACCCCCTCTACGCTCAGAAAACCCAAATTGGGGCTTCTTTGAGGTCCCTGAACCCCCAGAACGAAACCTCAAAAGGTCTTTCCTTTTCTCCTCCTCTGAAAGAGGGAGGCCCCAAAACCAGAATGCAGACTTAGGAGGAACATGCTTTCGGACGAAACTTCTTCCTCAGGGGGGATATCCATGGCAGAAAAGGGATAGGGAAGAAGAGAATGCAACTCACGAGAGAAAGGAGCGGTGTAGGAGGAATTATGCAGAAGATTGTACCCTAAAAAGAACTAAATGCAAAATCTATTACAGTAATAGGAGATGATAAGTACCTGGGAAAATGAAGGAGTCTTGGGAGCGCTGAGGATGAAGACGAGAAAGAGGAGAACTTGGAAACAATAGAGAGCGTATGAAGAAGACGAAGAAATGAGAAGTGGAAAATGAGTAACCGCCAAAAACCAATATATGAAGCGTTTGTAATGCGAAGGGGCACGAGGGACAAATGCGGTTTTTCAATAATCAATATGGGGGCAAAATTGGAAGAAGAGAAAAAAGGTAATGATTAGAAATTTAAAAGCTGTCGCGTCGTATTAAATGAAGAGGGAAAGTGAAAAGGCAGGCGAAAGATGTGAAAGGACAAGGGGAGAGATTATTTGCCACAAGAGCATACCGAAGTCGAGACATCGGAAAATGGCAGGACCGAAGCCCGATATAGAAGCAAGAGATCGGACCGAGGTCCGAGGTGTCGGCACCAAAATGTCGTCTCGGACCTCGACCGTCAGAATCCCACTCGGACAAACGCAACAACGCAGAGAACCGAGATCCCGAGGTCAGGAAGTCGTCTCGGCGTCATCCTTTGCATGCAGCTCGGCCGACCAGAATACTGGTCAACCAAGCTGGGGGGCATCTGTTCCGGAAGGCAAAACCTCAGTCCAAATCAATCCGAAGATTTGATTGGCGAATCATATCTCATTTATCAGGTATGTAATTCCGGTCATCATATCTGGTCAATATTTCTGTTATTGTGTCCCAAGATAGGCCATTAATGAGCTAAGGCCCAAGGCCCGTAATTCAGTATAAATATCACCCTCCAAGCATTCCGAAGGTACACACATTCTCTAACTCTCTTTTTCCATACATACTCTGCACACACCCCACACCAAATTGGGTTCGTGTTGAAGAGTGATCTTCTTCCCTGAGGGTGTTCTTCCTCCATAGACACTTCCAGGAGAAAGAGAGTTCGATCACCATAGCAATACACCCAGCAAACTTTGCTGGAACACACCCGTTTCAGAGAACGGAACAGTAATGTATATATATATATATATATATATGTATATATATATATACCTTTTTTAAAAGATATATTAAAATGAACACTTACCATAATTAATTACTTTGATTGTCTTTTTTTTTTCTTTTAATGTTCATCTCTTCCATTTTACCAAAAATAGAAAAGTCCGTAATATATGTAATATTGAGGTCCATTTATAAAATGGTTATTTGAACACAGTTCATCATAGCTGACAGGTATGTTACAAGTGTAAATTAGGCCTACAAATTATTTATGATAAAATCATTTCACCACCTGAGCAATATGCATTTTTTGACTATGCCAAAGATTTACTTTATGCATGCTATGACATTTGAAATTGAGATTTTCTAATATAATATAACAGCAAATAAAAGACGCATTAAAATATGGAACATGGATCGATCTATTGCATGCTAATAAAACTTGTTGAATCAGCTTCTTCAAATGAATCACTATTGTTCCATTTTTGAGAAGCTAAGTGTTAGTTGTATCAGTTACCTATGAGTTGATTTCTTTTGTTTCATTGGTGTATATTATATCTCAAACATTTAGTGGGAATCACTTTGTACGTATCTCATTTTTTGCATTCCTTTTTCTTGATAGGATCAATATAGTAAGGTACCTGTATTGGGGAATTGCTTAAAGGTGCTTGTGCCAAGTCACTTGCTTCTGTCCCTCAAGGTGGGTTAACTTAAATAACTACCATGTGTTAGTATATTTTACATATGATATGTGCTGCAGGTTAGGGGTAGAATAAATTAAGGTACTGCTAGAACTTAAAACTAGAGTCAAATAGAATGCCACCAAGATTGTAATTAAATTTCATTTGGGAATCATATATTCTCAGGGAATATCCTCGTGCTCACTTAATGTTTAATATTTGACATGTAGGAATTGCTTATATTGTCTTTTAATCTAATTAATTTCTGTATAATTTTCATACCAGTCGATTTCCAATATTTCTTTTCTTTTATTTAACACATTTGAAATATGCTGTTTAGTTGATTTTTAATGTGTATTGTTTGTGCATTTTAATTAAATATAATTTATGATAATATATATTAATTAAAAATTAATGATTCACTTTTGTTATTTTTGATTTTTCTTAAAAAAATATCTTCTAAGACGATTTTCTCTTGAAAAAACCGTCTTAAAATATTGGCATTTTAAGACGGTATTGTTAAAAAAATTGTCTTAGAAAAATTATGTTGTAATTTTTTTAAAAAAATCACCAAATTCTAAGACGATTATAAGAAAAAATTGACTTAGAATGTCAGCTTTTTAAGATGGTCATCCCTCAAAACCGTCTTAGAAAGAGATAAATTTTTTAAAAATAATCATATGCTAAGACGGTTGTCCCAAATAACTATCTTAGTAAGAGGAAGTTCAATTTTTGTTTTTAAAAGATCTACTAAGACGGTTTACAGCGAACCCGTCTTAGAAACTTACGTTCTAAGTCAATTCTTCGTCTAAACCGTCTTAGTACCATTGTAAATGTTGAATTTTAAAAAAAAAAAATTGTAAGATGGTTTTTGGTCCAACCGTCTTAGTATGTGAACCTTCTAAGATTGTTTTGCCAATAAACTGTCTTAGAAACATGTATAATTTTTTTCAATAAACCATATACGAAGACAATTTTTGAAACCGATGTAGAAAGTTAGGCACTTTCGATGATGTTCGCAATGACGACGGTCGTAGAACCGTTGTTGTATGGGATTCAAAACTGATGTAGAAACCCTTTTTTTAGTAGTGCTAGCTCTCATTTACCCCCTGTTCCCATCAAATAGTCAATGCCACCGGTTCCTCCCTGTGGTCATGAAATAGGTGATGATTCTACTGTTGAAAATGCTTTTGCGTCCCGAAAAAGAAAGGTTAGTCTTGAAAATCTTTCAATGTTGCTCTTTTTCTAAACTATTTTTTTGAAAGACACTTTTTTTTTTCTTTCTAGATTGTATATTAGAAAAGATAAAGTATTGTGTTACTATTATAAATTTTAGGTATCTTATGATTACATAATTTTGTCATATTAGATCATATTTACAAACAAAATATAACCATGAGTTTGTTCTAAAATAATTTAGAGACATATATCTTTTTTTTATCATTGACTATGTTAAAATGGATAATTTAACTAGTGGCTTTATAAAACTAGTTGACCCGTTGATGATAAAAAAAAAAAGACCCATGTCAATAATGTATTTTGAAAATGACTCAAATGGTCAATTAGGCCAGAATGAACTCTTGGCATGCCTCCACTCTTGAGCGAATTTTTTAATGTGGATCAGATTCAAGGCTGCAGCATCCTCTCTATCTTTGAAAAGATGCCGGTTTGACACGTTATGTGGAAAAGTAAGTGAAATGACTCCATTATATTGGAGCGAAGCTTTTTAAAGAAGCACAAACCTCAAACGAATGTAAATTGCTTTAAATGTGTCATTTTGCCTGGCGTGTCGTAAAGGTCTATCTCTTTTGGTGTCCTTTTTGTGGACGAAAAGGTATCTTTGGAATGTAGGTCTCCAGTGCACATTACCGAAAGGTACTGTGTTTACGTTTAGGTCCTAGCTGCTTAATGTTATATGAAATGAAAAGTAATGGAAGACAACTAGTAAGAGAATCTTGTTGATGATGTTTTGGGAAAATTTTCTTATTCATTGCTTCTTTTTTGAAGATCTATGTAGGGTTAAAAGTGTGAGAGGAAGTTCGAGATAGGAATAAAAATATTGAACATCATAAATGACGTGTCCCATAATGAAGCGATGCAAAAATCTAGAACATGTAATCTCTAATGACTAATAGAAAGTTTGAATACCATATAAGTAACGATATATATAAGATACATAAACCAAGTCTATTGGTGAAAATCTCTTCCATGAAGAAAACTCAATGAGCATACAATCATAATCAAGAGATAAACCAAATTTTGACCAAAGGTCAGCTGCAGCGTTTGCTTCACGAAGCACAACATGCCAAGAAATATATTGCACCTGATGAGCTAGCTCCAAAATGGCTGAGATAATAATCGATTCCTCACTAGAATCAGACGAGCCATGCATAATTGTAGTTATTCATTTCTTCTATTATCATATTTTTTATTATATTTTCTACCGATTGTGTATTACTTTCTATTTTTATTTATTTCTACATGTTGGGAGTAATCAGCAACTCTACTAATGATTGGGGAGTCACAATACAAACTCAACCCTCCAACAAACAAATCAGAATAATGCGAAAACGTGAACAAACAAATGTGCGAGAAAGAACAAAAGAGAAAAACACACAATCACAAATAGCTTTACGTGAGAGAAAGCCTTCTTCAACACGAAAAGGAAAAATCCACGGAACCTAGTTCATAATCAAATCCACTATTATTAATAATGGTTACAGTCACTCTCTACAGCCTTTCGCTGAAGACACTCAACCTTACCAACAATGGTGAGACCACTCTCTACAAGGGTTATTCTCTCAACCTCTCGGAGACTCTCTCTCTACAAGAGGTTTCTCTCAATCTCTCGGATACACACTCTGTCACTTGCAGCCAAAAGTCTCACTCTCTCGTAGTCTTTCTCTGTCTGCTGCCTTCATCTATAAATGTTATATTTATAGAGAAGAATTAGGTTTAGGGATTTTATCACCCTAAATTGGAATGGGCTGAGGTCAGTTCCTCAAGAATTGGGTCCAAGACAACAAATCTTTTTTCAACACATTGGGAATTGGGCCAAGCATTAAAACGAAAATATCCAACACTACAAGAGTATGATAATGGAAGAAAAAAATAAAGGAAAAATGAATCTTTTTATGATGTTTGGAGAGGCAAATATTGTGCTGTGCCTATTTGATTTAAACTTTAGTAGAACTAGTTTAGCGCTCATTGCTGTGTAAGTTCAAATTATTCCTTGTCACGTGTTAAAGTTAAAGCTGCATGTGAAGAATTGGTTCCTAGCTAATGTAAAACAAGTACTGAAGTAGGTCTTCAATCCTTGCTTTAAGATGAATAAAGTTGAATTGACGAAGGGATGAGTTAAACAAGTACTAGAAAATCGTAAATTTGAATCTGGTGGGAACAGTGTGATTTCATGCTTTAAGGAGGAATAACTCGGGGAAACTTCATCAGTTCAATGTTCTGACATTTGATTTCTTGATTCTAATTCTCACATTCGAAGCTATCTCATGGAATTGTCCTTTTACAAATTCCACTTTGATTGGTCTAGTAATATCATTGTCTGATTATTATAGTGTCAAATAATAATATCTTTGTAGAAGTAGGTATAAAAGCCACTTTAATTAATTTCTAAAATGTTCGGCTTTTGCTTGATATATATTTCTTAAACTGATCATCATATAAATAAAAACGTAAACGGTGAACTTAACTTGGAAGAATATTTGAAGGATTAGTTAGAATTAATAAGATTACATAGATTTTGTATTATGTACTATATTATTTGTAATGAACAAATTATAAATTAAGTATGATAATTTATATGGTCTTACCCATTTTTCTAAAGGATACCTAGAGTTTTGTGCCAAAAAAAAGGGTATCATATATTTAATAATTTATATTAAAATAATAAATAAATAATCTAACTTAATAAGTTAAAATATGCCTTTTAAAAGGTTAATGATGGTTTATGTTTATGCAATTTGACACAACTAATTGAAATAATTGTTTGAAAACCTGTGTATTTAATATATATATATATATATAATTAATGATCAAGAGTATTTTTTGTTGCAAATAATTACGTTTAAGTCAACTAACACTACTATAAAAATGACCAAACGTTCTCTCCAAGTAGCTACATGTATAGGATTCTGGTCGTATATTTAATTCAAAATTGATTTTGAAGAAAAAAACATTACCATATCTTTGACATCGCAATATGACACAACTAATTGAAAGTAAATTGTATGAAAATCTGTGTTT
>PYAF01001442.1:47029-58752 GCA_007407185.1 Glycine tomentella
ATTGGATAAAGATCTTCATTCTATTTTTCCAAAAGCTGAAATGCTCCCCCTCAAACAAAGGAGGTCTGTTTAAGGATGCTCCTTCCTTAAAGGTTATTTGTGAGGTGTTCATTTTGTAAAAATGCAGTGATCTTGAGTATCTTACAAGACCTAGCTCTTGATGCCAATTGTGGAAAATAAGGAACACTTCACACTTAACAAAGAAGGGGGGTGAATTGGTTAGTCTTGGTAAATTAAAATTTCTTTGATGAAAATCAGAGTTTCAAATCAGAGTTTTATTGCCCTTTGGATCTTTATCACAAAATCAAACAATAATCTTTATCACAAAATTAATCCAAGACTTGTTATGCCACAAGAACACACATGCAAAATAGAGTTCACACAAGTATAGTCAAATTTGCAGAATTTAAATCAGAACACAAGATTTATACTGATTCACCTCAAAACCTATGAGGCTACATCCAGTTTCTTCTACTCAACTCTAGAGTAGAGTTCCACTATTGCAAATATTATTCTAACCAGTAATTACAAGCTTCTCTTCATCAACCCTAGATGTAGTTCAGAGATCTAAAACTCTATTAGATCCTTAGAAGCCACACCCACACTGAGAACACTACTCAGCTGTCCTTGGAGAAACCCTATCTCCACTTGGAGAAACACTATCTCCACTTGAAAGAAAGATTACTTACAATAGAACCACAAATACAAAGATTTCAACAGAAAACTTTTACACCCACAAAGAGTAAGGAAAGAATTCACCTGATGATCCAAGAATGAAATGCATATGAATGAAAATCTCAGGTTGAAAGCAAACCAATTATGTAGAACAACTTTCCTTAGCCTTTGTGAAAGGATAGCTTGCTTCACTAACACCTTAGTGACCCATGAATGAATCAATGGAAGCAAAACTCTATGAATCCAGAAGAATGCCTTTGTGAATCTTTAGAAAGCTTTAACAATGCTCAGAACTCGAAAAGTTTAAGTCTTATTCAATATCATATCAGTTCTTTATCACAAAAGGCAATGATTCAATTTATAAAAAAATTCATAATGGAATTAATCGATTAAAGCGCTCTCCACACTCCTGTAATCTATTAAAACGACCTTAGTATGTTCAGGATTTCAGTTAACGGGTCAAATAATCGATTAACTCGACGCGTAATCAATTAAACCAGACTGAGCAAAAATCCTATTTTATGTAAAATAATCGATTACATTCTATGGTAATCGATTAAGCCAGAGCAAGCATAAATATAATTTGTGTAGAATAATCGATTACAATACACGGTAATCGATTAAACCAGTGTGAGTGTAAAACATGAAATATGTTAAATAATCGATTACAAATAGTGGTAATGGATTAAGGCAGAGTGACTGTATTTTTCAAACAAGCAGGTAATCGATTACAACATCATGGTAATCGATTAAACCAGTCACAAGGCCAATTTCTAAGTATGCTAAGTTTCATATAATCAATTAATCCAATGTGGTAATCGATTAAAGTGTTCATGTTTGATTTTCTGGAAAGCTTATGAACAAAATAATCGATTCACTTGAGGCAGTAATCGATTAAAGCAGTACTAGGCTGTTTTTCCAAAATACTTGGCTCTTTCTTAAGTTTCAAATCAATTACTTAAAATCAATATGATGCAATGCTTGTATGATATATGAATGATATGTATTCAAAGTTTGGATCACCATAGTTCTTTCTTTCCTTTTACATTAAATCACAAGCTTCAATCTTCATTCCTTGAGCCATGTTGAAAGCCAAAACATCCAAGCCTTATTGTTACTTGATTCTTCACTTGAATCTTCATGTAGCTCCCCTCGAATCAACCAGCCCTTCGGGAGATAAATGGTGTGCCGGCCCTTCGGAATATAAATGGTGTGTCGGCCCTCCAGGATATAAATGGTATATATAAAATGGTGTACCGACCCTCCGGGATAAAAATGGTTCACAAATCAAATGGCAAGAAAATGCCTCAAGCGGCAACAAAGTCAATATAGAAATATCGACGAATGAAGTTGGGTTGTTAATCAAATATCAGCAATGCCAATGGAAAAGTTATGGCGAACAAAACTGAGCTTATATGTAAAGCCACCAAAAAGAAGCCAGGTTCGAAGAGTAAGGAGGGACGTTTTCGAAATTCGAAATCGGGGCCGAGTTCGAAGAATAAGGAAGGACGCTTTCAAAATTCAAACTCAGTTAAAAACTTAAGTTGTAAGAGATCTTGAGGGTAAAGCCCAAGAAAGGGTTAAAAACTCAAGAATTGATTGCTTAAGGGTAAAATCTGAACTGGTTAAAACCTTCAGCTAATGATAAAATGGGGGTATAAAAATAACCCTTCATGTGTATGATGCATCAAAGTTGTATTTTGGGCTAAGAAGGTGAACCGTCATGATGACCTTGATTAGGTTGAAATTTTTAAGGTCTTGGTGAAAAACTGAGATTGAACATGTGACAGATTGCCCTTGGTCCGGATTGAATTCTGGTAGTACGAGCTATAATGTAATGTGGAGAAAACCTTCGCATAATATAATACCTAGTTTTTAATACCAGATGAATATTCAAGCAGACTCTGCATAAGATATTTCCAACTTTGGCCAAGTCATTGAATAGAACTCTAAAAGTGTTTGAGTTCATATGTTAATGTGAAAATGAATTTTGGAATTATGTCCGATTTCATTGAATAGAACTCTAAAAGGGTTTGAGTTCATATGAAAATGAATTTCGAAATTATTTCTGATTTCATTGAAGAGAACTTAAAGTGTTTTGAGTTCATTTATAAAAAAATCTAAAGGTGTGTGTCTTCTCTCATAATAATCCGGGTTATGGGAAAAATCTGTCGTTAAAATAGATAAACCCCGAAACCCGGATGGCAATCAAATGTGATGTACAGGAACTTCAACATAGAATACACCCCGGCTATCCTAGGGCCTTGACATACAAAATACCCCGGTCTAGGATTACCGATAATCGAGCGTGAAAAGGCATTGAAGAACTAAGTTACTCAATCCAAACTAATACATCCCGGCTATCCAGAAGCCTTGACAACCGGGCTAGGGGGCAACTGTTACAGATTCATAGATTGGACTCAGTACTAAGGCTCATTAAAAATTGGTCAACTCTGAATATGGACTGTAACTTCCTAGTAGAATCGAGAGAAATAAAAGATAATAACTACATGGTAACTGAAGAATATATCTTCCCAACAAACCAAAGATCTCGGCCGAGATTATGGAGAGATATTCCCCAACTAACACATAGGTCAGTGATTATAAATAGGGATATTTTCAGAAAACAAGGTACACACAATTTACTCTCTCTTTTCCATTTACACTGTGCACACACCTCACGCCATTGATGTCGTTTATATAAACATAGTGATCTTCTTCCCTTAGGTATTCGATCTTCATAAATACCTTCAGAGAGAGTTTGATCCAACATAAATTTTCCAGCAAACCTTGCTGGACATCTCTGTTCATAAAAAACAGATTAACACTTTAATATTTGGTTTTGTGTATTTGGACTTTTAAATTTTTAAGGCATTAAAGACTATGATATTTAGTTGGTGTGTATTTGGACTATTGTTAAGACATTAAGATGTTGAGACTTTTGTTAGAATGTGAAAATATTGTTAATTTGATATGTTGAGATCTTGATCTTTAATTTAGAAGGTTTGAATATTTGATGTTGTTAAAAATGTTGCTATATTTTTTTAATAAATGTTGGTATAGTTTAGCGAAATAAGATTTTAGCTTAAAAAATGAAAGGAAAAATATAAAAAAAATAAAAATTCCAATTTGACACATTTTCATTTTTTTAAATTACTATTTGGGCTCACGGATTAGCTTGTTTATCCGTGGGTTTTGTGTCGGATACAAACTTAGAAAAAAATATCATTTACCTAGCGAGCTAAACTTATTCGGCTTGTATAAAATGCAAGCTTCACAACGAAGAGATACTCATAGTTTTTATATATTTTTTGTTTGGTGCAACAAAGAGATAATGCAACCTATGAGCTAAGTGTTGTAGTTCTATATTATTGTTTGCCACAACAAAGATATAATGTGGTTTATGTGCACATACAATGGTGGAGCTTGAATAAAAACTTTGGGGGGGGGGGTATAAAATTTTTTAGTTCTTAATTCCATTTTTTATTCCAACTTTTTAATTTTGGGCAAATTTTACCCCAAATTTTTTAATTTGACACATTTTATCTCCAATTTTTAAGAAATTTGCGAACTTTATACCGATAATTTTTTTCATTAATAAGTACAAAAATTGGAGATAAAATTTACCAAAAAAATAAAAAGTTGGGAATAAAATGCAATTAAGCCAAAATTTTAATGGGTAAATTAAATATGTAATTTCATATTATATATCTAAATTTTAAATTGCAATATAAACACAAATGATAAACAAATAACATTGAAGTAAATGATTAGAAATTAACTTATGCAGTGTTTGGATAAGGGATTTTAAAATTTTAAAACATTTAAAATGCAGGTGAATTAAATATTTTAACAAAAATCCTTTTAATTTTAAAATATTATTTTAATAAAATAATTTGTTTTCTTAATTAAACTATCAATACATTTTTCAATATCTAATTGCTTAATAGAATATAAATAAAAGATTAAAGAGAATATGTTTTTGTGATTGTATAAGAAGCTTTTCCATTGCTCTTTTTGTTAATAAATTATCTTACATACATACACACACACACACACACACACACACACACACACATATATATATATACCAAATAACATCCACACACGACAACATATATGTTGAATTTCTTAAAAAACATATATACTAAATAAAACAATGAAATCCCCCTAGCATCCTTCAAGCCCAAATAACCAAAACATGCATTATATATGTATGTGTGTTATAGTGTTATATAATGTAGAGTATAAATTATATAATTAAAAACTTTTTTTTATCACTTTAAGTATATGTTATATAATGCATATTTGTAAACTTTCAAAAAGTTTAGGGGCATAACTCCCCCCGTCATAACCAAGCTCTGCCACTGTGCACATAGTATAATGAAATTTTATTAAAAATTTGTTATCTTGAATTATAATTTTAATTATATTTTTAACGAGTTCTCAAGGAAAAATTATTAACCTTTAAATGTGAGTTATGTTGTGTGACATTCAATGTATTGGATTGAAATTTATGTTTGTCATTTTATATTGAGGTATAATTCTTTATGTGCAAGCCATTATGAGTATGTGTTATGTAATTTTATAGAAAAGTCTTATTCTTGATTATGATACTATTTATATTCCATGCATTTCCCAAGAGATTATACAAAGTAGGTGTTAAATTTAACTTTTATTAAATTGTCATTTTAAGATTTTATTTAAATGTACAAACTTGTGCCATGTTTGCTTTCTTCTTCCTGTCAACTTTGTTTATTATACTCTCACTAAGTCTCTTTGACTTACCCCATTCTTTCATTTTTCCTTTAGATTCATAAGTGATTGAGTAACAAAATTGGAATTTGTTGATCTACCTAGAATTTATCTACCTTTTTGGTAGACCCCCATTGTATATGATAAGGACATAATCTTTTATTTTGAGTCATAAGTGATCCTATCTTATGAAATACAAATGATGTAATTATGATGTTTTAAGAAATTATGATGATTACTATGTATGAACTATGTTATCACTAGTGATGTATTTTGATATATTTATGTGAAGGGACAATGTTGTAAGGTGTGGTCCTGACACTTGACCATTTGGAATATATATGATTTCACAAGTGATGGTTATATACATGCTTTCACAAGGAAACTCTACCAGATTTTTGGTAGTCCTTTTGTTTTCTTTTCTATTTGTGATTTGGTAGGATTTTAGTGTCAGGCTAAGGGGATTTTAGTCTAAACAATGATCATAGTCCAAGAATGGGACGTGACAAACACAATCATGTTCAGGAAATGGCTGAAAAAACTCAAATTTTCACTTAACAATTATAACCCACTTCAATCTTTTTCTTCAACCTGAAAATATGTCGGGTCCATTAAATTTGATCGCCTCTTTCAATTTTATGTGAGTTGTCATGCTTTTAAGGGAGACTCTACCAGAATTTTGGTAGACCCTTTGGTTTGTTTTCTATTTGTGTTTTGTTAGGTTTTAGTGTTAGGCAAGTAAGGCTAAGGCGATTTTAGTTTGTGCACCAGTCACAATCCAAGAGTGGGTCATGACAAACACAATCAGGTTTGGGAAGTGGGTGAAAAAAAAAATCAAATTCGCACCTGACCATTGTAACCAGCTTCAACCCTTTTTTTCAACTTGAAAATATGCTGGGTCCATTAAACTTGTCTACCTCTTTCCATTTTATGTTAGTTGTTATGCTTTTAAGGGAGACTCTGCCAGATTTTTTGTAGCCCCTTCGCTTTGTTTTCTATTTGTTTCTTGGTAGGGTTTTACTATTAGGCTAGCCAGGTTAAGGGGATTGTAGTATATACACTAGTCATAGTACAAGAGTGGGTCGTGACAAACACGATCATGTTCGGGAAATAGGTGAAAAAAACTCAAGTTCGCACGCAATCATTGTAACCCACTTCAACCCGAAAATCTGTTGGGTCCATTAAATTTGCCGCCTCTTTCAATTTTATCTTTGACTAGCTTGATTTCAGGCGGGTTGACTTTTTTTTTTTTTATTAGCCCTAATGAAATGGAATATCCCTTTATTAAAATTTGATTAAAAAAATTCTCAAAAAAATAGTTGAAATGTTAAAATTTCAATGGTCTCAAATACACACTAAGTGATTGTTTAATATTCTTATTTGGCTTAATTAACATTGTGGTTCCTATATATATAAAATATACATTTTCTTTTTTAGTTTTAGTCCCCATAAGTTATATGGGAACTAAATGTAGGATTACATGTCAACACTTAACAATAACATACTAAAGTTAGGGACTAAAACTAAAATATTATAGGAAGTATTTCAAAAATAATATATTGCATGGTTTCCTTTAAGCTCTAATGGTCTCAATTCTACCAAAATGAACCTTTTTCCCTCTAACCAATAATATACATGGTTAAACTCCAAAAAACCATTACAAACTCAAGATAAGGGGGAGTGAGAATCCCTACAAATAGTAGGCATAAAAAGTCAATTAGGAGCATTCCCCCTGCTAATGAATTATAGCTCTGATGAATCAATTTATGTTTTCATTGTGTTTTGTGTGTTGTGTTTGATATGTGAGTTGTAACATGTTTGTTGTCCTGTGTGTTGTAAGTGGATATTTAAAATAAATCCCATTGAGTATTACAAAGTTATAAGGTATGGTATCTCATTGGGTTACTCTACAAACTAAAACTTAAGTGTCAAAGAATTGTCTTGGAATCGTTTATGAAAATGATTTAAGCATATGTATGTGAGGAACTTAAAATATGTTTTTCTTGCAGTAAAAATGAGTTTTTTTAATAATCATTGAGCTAGTAGAATGTTTAACACGCCAAATTATTTAGAGATCAAAATCAAAATTCACTTATTTTATGTATGTTATCTCTACTAAGAGACATTTCTAAGATGGAAAGAGTTTGTATTTCGATAAAACGAATTCAATAAGAATAGTTGAACCCTAGATATATTTTTATTTGAGATAATAAGTTGACTATTGATTCTCATAATTTAATCGAACCACATTTTTTGATTGCATTTATTAAAGAAGGTTTTTCGATGGAAATTACTTGTTGTAAATTATGCACATGCAACGAAAGATGCTTAGAAGGACACTCAAATTCAAATTCGAAAGTTGTAGTTATAGCAATTTTTCATAAAGAAATAAATGAAGCAAGTGGTATCGTTAGATATAGGAAGTTAGTGAACTAATGTGCACATGTCAAAATCATATAATTCAACTATCAGTACTAGAAATCTATAAATAAGATCTCTGATAACCATTTTTCTTCTGATTGAATCACTACCACTCAAATTCTCATACACTCTGCACATCGCATACACATAATGGCTATCGGTTCAAAGGTCGCAATATATGTATTCGTCTCACTTTTAATGAATTTCCTTTCGTTTGATTTACTTTATTGCACTTTCTCTGAAGTCTCAACCCCCTTTATCTTTTTTCAGTCTCTATTTCTTCTCGAAATTTTAGTTTTCCAATCTCGATTTCTTAAATATAATCTTAAACAAAATACTCTATACTAACATAATGCAAATTGTTATCAAAATTATAGATTACTATTTTCACCAATATATAAACAATTCTCTTAAGATGAAAACTATAATTGTTTGTTTGATTTCTCTTATCATTTTTTCTTATTTGTTTATACTAATAAAAGGTAGGATTTGATTGTGTAAGAAAGTTTTTTCTGAAGCAAAGCAACAACAAGAGCAAAACAACTATCCAACAACAAACCAAGCTAACGATGATCCAATACATGGAAACCAAAGTCACAACTATAGCACCATGAGTCCAAACAAAATGCATGAAACTTTAACACCAAGCAATTAATAAAAGTTGAGAAACAAGAAGAAATAACTAAATTCAAAAATAGAGTTACTATCTTCATAGAGGATAGATCTCAAACACCTTAGGAGCATGGAAACCACAAATCCAACTCACCAAACTTGTAATTCTGCGACAAATCCAAACACAACCTCAAATCTTGATCCAAACAAAGCTAACAATCATCCATAAACAAAGTGGAACATCCACACCAAATGCATGAAACTTGAACACCAAACGATCAACAAAAGCTGGGAAACAAGAAGAAATAACCAAACTCAAAAATAGAGTTACTCTATTCAAAGAGGATAAATCTCAAACACCTTGGGAGCATGGTAGAAACCACAAATCCAACTCATCAAACTTTCAATTCTGCAACAAATCTAAACACAAGACCTCAAATCCTAATCAAAACAAATCTAACCACCATCCAAAAACAAAGCAGGACTACAATCTTCATCATATGGGCACTCATCAAGAAACTTGTGAGTTTCATTAGCACACATGACGACAACATTTGAACTAGTAGGAGAATAAACATAAACAAACATGAAAGAGAACTCGTGTGGATAATGATTAAAGAAAAGAACACCATGAAAAAACAAAGGAACACTTCAAAACAACCAAGAGGGGGGGTGAATTGGTTGAACCTTGGCCAATTAAAATTTTAAAATCAGAGTTACCACAGGATCTTTATCACATTCAAAAGTTGTTTCATGTAACACCCCGTGTGCACCCGGCGTATTAACATTATTACAATATCAAAGTAACGCAGCAAGCATGGAAATAAACAATAAAGGAAGTCTGAATCCAAAATAAATACACATTATATACATATATGGTGAATTTATGTCATATACAAGATCCATTTCCTCAAAACTATACAAATAACCCCTAAGGGTATCAAGATACAGGCAAAATGAACAAACAGGAGCTAACAAGCTCAGTCCTCTAACCCTAGGGTTATCTTCACACTCTATCCCAGCTCAGGCCTCTTGCCTTGGGATTTCTCAGACACTCCTGTCTCTGTTCCTGCAACATGAGCCCCAAAACAGGGGTGAGATAATCATCCCAGTAAACTCAGGGTTCCCTCCCCTTGGTTTACTCTCTCTAGCATATAAACATATGAACATAGAACATAGCATAACTGAAATCATATCATATCAAACCTCATCATACCGTTAGCCTTCACGACTCACCAGAACAATCGATATGCACATGGCAACTCCAATCAAACATAAGCACACATTACACAGTGCCTGAGAGAGATCATCCACCGAGTGGGAACATTCTCTCAGGACTTCCCATCGAGTGCCTGAATAGGATTATCCACCGAGTGGGTACGTCTACTCAGGACTTGCCACCCAATACCTGAATATGATCATCCACCGAGTGGGAACATCTACTCAGGGTTTACATGGACGCCTATGGATGATCCCAAGGGAGATCATCCACCGAGTGGGAACATTCCCAAGGGGTCCATAGTACCTCATACTACTGGCCAGTAGATTTCATACAATCACATCACAATCATCCCATAACAGAGTCCATACAAGCATACACTATACTAGTGTAATTAATGCCATCATAATAAGCAACATCACATACACTATCTCAGTGTAACCAGTACCAGTATACCCCGTCTCAGGGTTTAGCTAGCATTCAGTTACCAGCCTACCATCAAGACAATCCATCGACACCAGACACATATCTCAGTATCATGACATCATACATAATCAACAAACAAGATACATCAAACAAACACCCAAAATGGGTGTAGTAACCACAAGCAGGGGAAACATTCCCCAAGAACACTGAGCTTACCTGGTCGTAGCTCAGAATCATCTCCCCTAGTCTCATGGTGATCTCTACCAGCGATATGCACTTCATGCCCTACAATAGGCATGAAATAAACCATTAGGAACGGCGTTCGACCGTTTATATGGAAGGAAGCACCCTTCCTTTCATAATCAATTCATGTCTTCTAACTTAAGGTTTATCTTAGCCCAGCTTCTACTAGGCTAGGCATTGACCCTCACTGGTCTGCCTCAGTCTGACTAAGGCCTCAGAGTCTCTTTAAAACTCTGTGTAGCTCAATTCAAAGCTTTACCAATACCAAGAACCAACAATGGTTCAACTCATCCAAAACAGATATATCAACATGTTTTCACCGTTTATTTGGCCTTATGAACAACTTTTGTAAAGGTACTTAAGTTAGTTCAGGCCATAGTACCTCCCATTCACACCCACTTCTTCCTCACAGAGCCAAATACAAACTTCATCACAATTTCACTATCAAAGTTCCATATTACTCAAAACAACCTCCTGACTAAACTTTTCTAAAGAACCTAAGCTTAATTCCAGCCCTATCATTAATTGGTCACTATTCATCTAATCCCTATTCCACAAATTAAATGGTTAAAACAGAGGTTTCTTACCTCAGATCGATAGAGGAAAGGCTGGAGAAGTCTTTCTCCTAGCTCTGGTGTCCTAGGCTTTCTTCTTTCCTCTCCCACAGCTCAAATTCTACAAAACCTCAAGGGAATGGTTTCTCTCACAATTCTCACAACCAAGGCTGGATTTTTGGCTCTCAAATGGTTCTAACCAAGTTTAGAAGTGATTAGGAGGTGTTTTAATGGCTTAGGATGAAGATTTGAAGCTTTTCTAGTGCTTTAATGGCTACCTGGACGAAGTGGAGAAGAGGAACAGTGGTTTCCTCTGGAAAAATCGTGATTTGGCCTTTTATAGGTGGCCTGACCGACATGTCGCGCCCTTGGCGCCGCTTTGGCGCTCTTGGCGCCAATTTCCAGTGCATCTGGCGCTCCTGGTGCCACTTTGGCGTTGATGGCGCCAAAATCCAGTGTATCTGGCGCCACTTTGGCGCTCCTGGCACCAATTTCCAGCATCTGTGGCGCTGATGGTGCCAAAAATCGCAAAAAATAGCATTTGACTATAGTGCCACGCTCGGAGCGCCAGCTACAGTAACTGCTACTGTAATTTTTTTTTTAATCAAAGGTTATTATATTTCAACACCAAGAATCAATATTCAATCAACTTCCCTTTCTAAGAAGAATAGAGAACAGAGTATAGATTTCTGAGCAATGAAATTGATTCACAAACAAAGCAATTAAGAGATGATGAGATTAAGAGAAAGAATAGCCACAAATTTTATACCGGTTCACCTCAAACACTATGAGGCTACATCCAGTTCTTCTACTCAACA
>PYAF01001442.1:65347-76367 GCA_007407185.1 Glycine tomentella
ATATTAAATTAAACTTAAGAAAATACATTTATTGATTAAATAATTTAATTAAAATTATTTACAATTTTTATAAAAGAAATAAATTTTATCACTTTTATCGTAAAAAAAACTTTATGATTTTAAAGTTGTAAAATAAAAAAAAATAAAAAACTTCAATTGAAATCGTAAAATATTTTATGACTTCAGTTAAAAAATTCCCTATAGTCATAATTTTTAAAAAAAATTAACTGAACTCGTAAAATATTTTACAACTTCAATTTAAAAAATTAAAATAAATTAGAAGTCGGAATATCAGTTACTACTTTAATTCATAAGTCATAATATTACGATTTTTAATTCATAAATGATAATAAATGTTACAATTTATTCTTTTTTTAATATTAATTCAAAATCAATATCCAAATGGTAATTAGCCAAAAAATATACCCTCGATTGATCGTTTTGCTATTTGATGACCCTGTCTGCTTAATCATTTCTGCACATTTGTCATTTGAGTCTCCAAACATCAGCAAGAAGATTCTCTTGCAACTTGCTCTCCATTGGGTACACTTTTCACATACCATTAAGCAGCTACGACCTAAAAGTACCGTTTGGTGATGTACACTGTGCTGCCTAGCAATTGGAGACCTACATTTCAAAGATACCTTTTTATCAACAAAAGGTAAACAGACATTAACCTTTACCCCATACGCCAGAGAAAATGACACATTTAAAACAATTTACATGCCCAAAAGGCTTGAGCTTCTTTAAAAAGCTTCACTCCAATATATAGTGAAATATGAATGCAGTCATTTCACATGTTTTTCCACATAATGTCAAACCAGCATCTTTTCAAAGATAGAAAGAAGGCTGCATTAAGCCTTGAACCATTTCAAGTATTTCATCAACATTCAGAAATTCATTCCCATCATATCAAAGATATTAATGCCATGAATACGAAGCTCTCAAAATATTACACAAAAGGAATTTGGCAAATTTCAAAACCCCTCATGCATCACTGATGTAAATAAAGCATATTATCTGTGGGGTAAAGGCAACAATACTAAGTAAGAACCAAGCTGTTTAATAGTAAAAGGAAAGGAATTTTAAGTAAGGGACATTCAGTGATTAAAATGACACATCATTTAAATTCCTATTGGGGGAGAAGAGGTTGGTATATCAGAGAATGGAGCATCACTATAAAAAGAATAAACAACAGGGTTGTGTGATGAACCTCGCAAGGACCGAGTCTAGATACAGAATAATCCTTGTGAACCTTGGTGAAAGCAAGTAGTAAACTGGTCTTTAACAAATATTTTCTTAACTATGACCCTGTTTAAACTTCTTGTAGAACAGGGAAACTTACTGAAAGGAAAAAGGTAAAAACATAAATAAGCATGATAAAACTCTTTTAATTTCAGAAAACTTTCAAAATACATAAATAATGATGTACTTTTTCTTGAATAAACCATCAATTTAGTGCGTGAAACATCATCTTCTGTCTTAAATTGTACTTAAATTAGTGAAATTATACAAGTAATCTCTAAAGTCTAAAGTATAAGAAATCATGTTACGAATTCCTTCAAGTATTGAAAAATTCTTCAAATTAATCCTTCAATGTTAGTAAAATATATTAACCGAAAGACTAAATTGATGGATATTGAACTACTTATATAATTTCACTAGATTAATAGTTATTTAGAAGAGAGGGTGATATTTTTCTTACAATAAGACAAGTTAAAAAAAGTTACTTTTGCAAGTAATAAAAATTAAAACAAAATAACAGTTGCGCTAGTTAGTACCAAAATATTCCAAGAAATTATCTTCCTATAATAAATATATAGGATAATTCATATAATCAAAAGAAAAATTGAGAGAAAAGAAAGAGTAATATCGGATAAAAGGTTAATATGATAGAGAAACAAAGAGAAAAAATTATACAAATGACATCTCAATAACTGGTGATACGGTCACTAGTTATTGGTCAAACAATATACACAAAACAACTGAAAAGCAAGAAAGGAATAGAAAAAAGGATGGGTCTCTCAATCTTCAAATCGTTCTCCATAGAACTTTTGAAACTAATCAATCCCCACAAAAGAAAAAGGCACAGAAATATGTCAGAAATTTCATTAGATTGCAGCAATAGATGACTACTTTTAATACTATTAAATATTGAATCTATGTTATCAGCATAACAGCCCCCACAGAATTGGAATATCATCATCACAACACAAGCATAAGTAAGCATCTAGATTTACATCAATTACTCCAAAGATTCAACCCATTGATTAAACTGCAATAAATAAACAACACCAAAAACAAAAAACAGAAAAATAAAGGGTTCCACAGAATGATTATGCACAAAGGAGTGAGTGAGCGCTGGATGCAGAGGTTTATCGATCGATTCATGGTTCTGATGTTAAACAACGATTCAGGAAGTGATCGATGAATCGCTGCATCCAGTGACTTCACTAATCCTCCATACTAAACACCCAACGTTTTTGCAACAAAGATGAAAACGTATAATTAGATGGATCTAAGGAGCAAACACATCTTGGTGATCTGATATAGAAAGCGATTGAGAAAGAAGAGGAAATGGAAAATATAATATTATTATTTATATGCTATGAATATGATGGAGTGAACCAGGAATCCGTAAAGTCGTTGTTCCAATGCCGTGGATGTCGTTTATTTCTCTCTGTCCTCCCTCTTTTCTCTTGCCGTGGTTTTTTTAGAAGAGGGACCCTTCAAAAGGGTGAAGATTTAGAAGAGGCTCATTGGAAAGGGTGAAGATTTTGCTTCGTTGTTATTGGAGACTATAATTACGGTTTTGCCCTTGCTTTTCAACATATGTCCTGGGTTGAATTTTCGGGATCTACTAGATACATTATATAAACTTCTTATACACTTTATCATGTTTTCAAAATGGCAAAATTACCCTCACTTGTTATGTTGACTTTTTCTATTGGTTTGAGCTTCCAATTTTGCTCACTTGTTTGAGTTTGCAGTTTTCAGTGTTGGTTGCGGTGGTTTTGGTTGTGTATTGGAGGTGCCTTTGGTCGAAGGGTGCAGTTGTGGTGGTGGTAGTTGCGTTAACTATTGGCAGTCATCGGAGACACGTCCATTGGCGGTGTATGCGAGGTAAGTGGTTTAAGTTTTTTATACTTATAGGTTATGTAATCCTTAATGATGACACAGATTACACAATCCGTAAGTTATTTTTTTAAAGAAAGATACCAATTACTCAATCCGTCTGAACCATACGGATTACTGAAACATAAGTTATTTTAAAAAAATTTAAATATAATTTAAAAAAGAATTTAGTTGTTTATAAATTAATAAAAAAAATAGTTGGATAAAGTGGATACTACATTGATATAATTGTCGTGGATGTTTTATATTAGTATAGGTAAATTGGGTAAATTATTTAAGTAGGTTGCTAATATTTCTTGTAAGTGCTTTAAGTCGTTTGTTTACGATATTTTATAATTTTTAGTATTTTATTTGTAAATTTTATTATTAATGTAGTGTAAATTTGTATTGTATTTTGTATGAATCTGTTATATCGATGTTGCCAAAAAAAAATATAATTGGTAACATTATGATTTTAATGTTGTTTAATATTGTTATGTGTGTGTTTGGTGAATGAAATAATCTTATTTTGATTTGTTAAGATGGACAACAACGAGTGGATATATGACAATATTATGTCTCAAGAATTTAATATGGAGGAAGACATTAGAGAAGAAGTGATGCGTTTAAAAATGTTAATTGTTCAGTTAATTGTTCGGCAACCTTCATTACCTCTGAGGTATATATTTGATTTACCATGTAGTTAAAGTAGTTAAATGAATGAGTTTAACTATACAAATCATAGTACCCAACAATGAATGTTCCATTTTTGTAGGTGTTTCTTTCCCGTGAGGATGTATTGAAATAGGCTCGAAGTGTTGGATATGATAATGGTTTTGTAGCTGTCATAATGAGGAGTGGCATGGCAAATGGAAAGCTAGGAACAACATCATATGTTATAGTTGGTTGTCAAAGGAGTGGAAAGTATAGATCATTCAAAAAAAGGTTTTTGTACCTACAACGGCTAGCAGTAGAAAATGTGATTGTCCATTTAAGTTGAGAGCAAAATCCGGTCCGAGAGGTGAAGGGTGGATAGTGAAGCTAATATGTGTCACTCATAATCATAGTTTGTCATGATTTGTAATATTTCTTAATGAAGTTAGTCCTAAATTTCAAACAAAGTGATAACTTCATCAACAATCATCTCATACTAATCAATTTACAATTTTTAGCTTACACACATTACACACAAATAAGACAAATATATACACATACCATTGGTTACATGTCAATCTATCAAGTCAGTGTCCTCATTTAACCAAAACTATGGATTGCCATCATTAGGTAAATTGCCTTTCAACAGTACTTATCATAGTCACATTGGGTATCGACACAAGACAAGAATACAAAAAGCCAAATCAAATGAATAATAGAGGGATACAAACCCGATGCTTAGTATGTCAGGATGAACGTTGTATTCCTTAGCAAACACAAAAGGGACAATCCCTTGAGACAGAGCATCCCAAAAAATCATACAATAAATATACATCAAAAGAACTATCAAGTGATAAAACTATAAAAATAACTACAAAGCCTTAAATCATATTTACAAAGCCTTAAATCACAGCACCCACAAACTCCATTATTAGGTCCGACCAATGTTGGACAAACCTCAATCATATCTACCAAATACCTCACAAAAATTAAATGTCTTCACCTTTTTAAAATAATTAAATATTAAATATTCCTATGTATACAACTAAATACAAGGATAACTGATTTCCAATATATGAACATTGCAATATACATATAATTAATATATATATATATATATAAATTAATCAAATTATTTAAATTTGTTGTCTTTTTAACCCACACGGATTAGGTAGTCCGTATAACCCAACGACCCTTCTTATGGATTGCACAATCCGTGACATCCCACGGATTCGGCAATCCGTATTACAGCGAATACAAAAATCACCTCGACGGCGACCGTGAAGCTCCAACCTTGCCCACCACCAATGCCACCCACCCAATGTCGTATGACGAACATTCTAGGAGCACGACCACCACCGTCCAAGGAGAACAGAAGACAAATGATGCACGAGAAGAAGAAGAAGAAGAAGAAGAAGAAGAAGAATGGTGCTTTCCTGAGAAAGAAGAGAATGCATATAGCCAAAAAAACAATCAGATAGAAAACCTAATTAAAAGGGCATTCCAGGAATTGCACTATACACATATAGTGTATTAGAAAAATATATAGTGTATTTAGCTCTTCCCTAAATTCTGTCGGATATTAGGTCCAAAAAGTCCAATTTGAATCGAATTCGACCCATTTAATTTCTAGCCCATATTCGCCTTATTGGACCTTCGGGTTAGGCGGGTCATGGGTTGTGGTCACATGTGGGTGGGATGATTTCATACGGGTTGAGCTTAAAAGACATTGTCTTCTCTGTTTCGACCACTCTCTCGTATCTTGTGTCATCATATCACTTTGATGTCATCCTTTAATAGTGGAACAAACAATGATAGCACACACTACTATCAACATCAAGACAATAATAGTACTGACCTTGTTTGCAAGAAGCAAAATCAAAAGCATCGAGGTTGAAATAATACTGACCTTGTTTGCATGAAGTAAAAGCAAAAATAGAAAAGGAAAAAGGAACACTAGTCCATTATGTGTGTATTACTGTTTCAAAAATGAGAAGTCTGCAAAAGGAAAGAAGGAGGACAATGTGTAAGAAGATGATCCAAAAGGATGTGGGGGTGGTGCGACGTCGAGTGTGTTAGGGTTTCATTTGAAGCCAACAATTAACATTAGCTTTTATAGGTAGTTAATTTTTTTAGAATAATATTAAACACTGAAACACAATATATATATAATAGGTTAAAATGTGTTTTTATCTTAAAAATATATAAATATTCGAAATTTGTCCTTATATCATTTTTAATACATTTTTCATTCTCACAAAATTTAAAATATGTCATTTTTTGGCTTGGACAAAAGTTCGGATAATCCAAACTTACAATGATGACTTTTTACATCAGTTATACATCTAATCAATGTAAATGTGACATTATTTTTTACATCGATTATGCATATAACTAATATAAAATTGTGACTTTTTTTACATTAGTTGTAAATATAACTAATGTAAAAAAGCAATGTAAGTATGTTCAAATGTCCAAACCTTGATCCAGACCAAAAATGACACATTTCAATTTCGTAGGGAAAAAAAATGAAAATTGATATGAACGAATTTCGAATATTTCCATATTTATGACGACAAAAAATATTTTAACCATAATAATATATATTAAAGTGAAAAGAAAGTCCCTTCCCCAACTTTTCTTAAAAACAATCGAATCCCTCCCTTTTTTATAGCATTGTTCTTTTTTTTCTTTTTTTAAAAACAAATTCTTCCCCTTTAGTTTGTGCCCTTTCTCCTTTACCCTTATCCTTATATTTTATTGCTCTCACTTTCCCTACTCTTTTTCCTTTGTTTCAAAACCCAATGAATTCCTTATACCGATAAAGTTAACAAGAATAGGGAAAGTGAGTAGAGTTGAAAAGAACAAAATACATCCTTCAAATGTTTATTTTAGCTTTTTGAGATTCTTTTGAAAAACATGGTGGTTGCTCATCTCAACGACATTAGAATAGAATGAAGTATAATATTTCTACAAGTAGTTGAGAATGAAGTATAATATTTATTTTACTTGGTTGGACTTGATTCTATATGATCCTTAATGGTTTGCTAATGCATTTTAAGTGTGGAAATTGAGTTCTCACAATAAGTTTTGTGATTGATTACTAGGAGTAGGTCTACAGGCTAAGGTCCGTAGACCGGTTCATTCAACCAACAAACCTGTGAATATAGACCTCCCTTTTTTTTTAAAAAAAAAAAAAAACCCTCATAACTATAGAAAAATTTGGGCCCCACTTGTGAAACCTGTGGACTTTGTGGGCTTTACCCACATGCTCATGGGCTAGCCTGGGAAACCTGAATAAGAATGTTTTATGTCATTGTTTTAAGACATTAACACTTTTGTTACGGATTCATAGATTGGACTCAGTATTAAGACTCATTAAGAATTAGTCAACGTTGAATATGGACTGTAACTGCCTAGCAAAATCGAGAGAAATAAAAGATAATAATTGCATGGTAACTGAAGAGTATATCTTCCCAACAAACCAAAGATCTCGGCCGAAATTATGGAGAGATATTCCCCAACTAACACACAGGTCAGTGATTATAAATAGGGATATTTTCAGAAAACAACATACACACAATTTACTCTCCCTTTTCCATTTACACTGTGCACACACCTCACGCCATTGGTGTCGTTTATACAAGCATAGTGATCTTCTTCTATGAGGTATTCAATCTTCATAAATACCTTCAGAGAGAGAGTTTGATCCAACATAAATTTTCTAGCAAACTTTGCTGGACATCTCTGTTCATAAAAAACAGAACATTGGCGTCGTCTGTGAGGACGTTAAATTTCAAATTCCACATTCTCGACGGTAAACACAAGAAGTAACAATTAGGCCGCACACCCACGCTCTAATGCGGAAAAAGGAGAGGAGAAAGAGAACATCTAAATTCGAATGTTGATAAGGGCAGAAACTGTCATTCTTCAATCTTATCGATCTCTAACCGTTAGATTTTTATGAAAATTTTACAAAAGGTTCTTGACCCATCACTCTTCACATCTAACAATTGGTTTCTTGAATTTAGGCTTTTAGCATCACCAGAAATTCCCAAACCGAAATGGTTCAGAATCCGTTTTCTGAAGCAGGCAGCGGTATTTTAAGGGACATTTCTCTCACAATAACCGTTGGATCGCTTTAAAACTTTGAGAAAAGATTAATAGAATCTGTTTCTACATTTTGACCGTTCGGATCATTCATTTAATCATTTTGAAGATGGAATGTTTCAACTGCAAACAAAGGTTATCAGAATTTCTGCTATGTTCTATCTTGTTTCGGGCAATGATATTGAGAAAGGGTTATCTCTTTTATCAACCGTTGGATTATCCTCAAATTTTGTCAGTGTGTTCCTCTCTTGCATTAAATCAATTTGATCTTTGGGATTTGTTAATTATTATTTCTGGTGGTAGGAATTAATTTCGTACAGAAGCTTATTTTGTATGCTTACCTCTTGTGATGTTTTGGTACAACTTTTGTTGAAATTGTTTGTTGATTGTAATGGTTGCCGGAACCCTTGCGTAATCTCATTTTATTGATAGTTAATAATTTTGGTGGACTCCAAGATAGGTCCCGTGATTTTTACTTCTCACATTGAGAAGGTTTTCCTAGCTTATAGAGCAGCGCTTCAGATGGAGGAACATGGATAACCCGACTTATAATGAGAATCGAGGAATGTTGTACAAATAGAAGCCAATCTGGACATACAGTTGCGAGACAATGAGTCCAACTAAGATTTCATCCGTATCGCTTAATTGGATGATGGGCCCTTGGGAAACCGCAAATCGAAATCCTAATATGATGGGTGCAGAGCACAAGAAGGCAGTCTCATCAATATAGAATGTGAGATTCACCACCAGGGAAGTCAAGTTGGCATATGCGCAATATCACTTTATGAGGGTGGATCTTGTCTCACGAGCGGCAACAGAGATTAGATTAAGCAAAAGCTAAGTCTTCTTCCCCTTTTCTAATATGAAGCGTCAGAAATCATTCTTTATAGTATTTTATAATAATATATGTGTAAAATATTAATATTTTTTCATCTCAAATATAATTACCGTAAGAAATTGATTAATCAATTAATGTTGGTAATAAATTTATGTTTATTATTAAATGAATGAATTGTCGAAGTCAATTAATGTGATCAAGAGTGCTAGGGTTATGAAACCGACATTAATTCCTAATTACCCTTATTGCACCAAGAAAATGATCTGTGCTGGATGCACCGTGATGTTAAGAATTATGGAGATAATTTATAATTTTCAGTTTATATACAAAGCCAACCCATGAATCAATTTCTGTGCTATTGAAGTTTTTATAATAACTATTGTAATGCACCGTGATGTGAATGGTGTCTTTCGTCAATTATACAATAATTGCCATTACAGTTTTGGAACAATTAATTTTATTTAGTATGTATAAGAACATAATCTTTATGATAGATTTATAATAACTATTCAAGCCAGTTATTTTTCGCAATACATTTATGGAAAATATGCTTTTAATCATCTACAGTATTGTGATTAATCACCAGATATTCTTCACAGGGACAATGATATCCGAGAAGGGAGAGAGTGGAAGTTAACTCGACCAGCCATTGAATCTGACAATTTCCTTTACCGGGTTAGTGTAGCCTATACGTGTAAAATTGTTTGGAAGATAACGATATGAATAGGGGTGATTGTCATTAATTGGAAATAAAGCGTTCATATATCTATTTTCCACCATAATATAGCCTAGCAAAATCAAGAAAGAGAGGAAAAGAAAAAGAAATTGTCAGATTATATGCAGTATCATTGAGAAGAGCAAAGAAATCCGGAAGAAAGCAAATGTTGATCTCGAAAGCGGCAGGAATCCGAAAGAGTTCTCCCTGGCCAAGATTAAAAGAAAGCAATTTTATGCTCCATTCCTAGGACAATACTAAACTATTCGCTGTTATTACCAATATTATCCATGTTATTGTTATTGTTTGGATTTGTAGTTTCAGAATAAAATGCTAATTGACATGGAGAGGACATGATACATGCGAAACTTCTTCATATATTCAACAAGTCGGTCCAATCGAATTTGAAGTACAAGCTGGCAAACTTTTTCTAGCCTCCTGCAGCGTTGTTTGCATAACAACTATGTTTGGACAAAATATGAAACCACATAATACACGAATGTCAAATAATGAAGGGAAAATGAAGGGAAGGCTCTCATTAGCTTTCCAACAAAATGAAGATTGTTCGAGTCACAATTCAACACAAGGAAAATAAAGTGTTAAGAAAATTAAGAAGGAGGCAAATTCGTTTGGTGGCTGCAAATGAACAACAAATAAACCCTGCTGATCCACGTTAGCTAAATTGGATGATGGGCTCCGTTCAAGTGAATCATGATGATGAGATAAGTAAATTATATCTCAAGTTATCTTGTATATGTTATCCATGTATATGCATGTGGAAGTTATGAAGCTTGATATTAATTTGTTGCATTATGGCATATGATTATTGAGCGTTCTAATGTCCCTGCAGAATAATATTATTAAACTTGCACCAATGAAGAAAGTAAAGTGAAAAAAGCAATTGGTGATTCTAGTAGTTACGGAAGTGATGCATATTCCTTGGTGGGACAATTGTGTTTGGCATATTAAGTTTAATGTTTCAGACTTCAATTAAAGATGAAGTGCAATACAAGGCTTAGGTTCAAAAAGCCAAATTGAGAGAATAACCGAGGCAAGCCGAGCTCGAGAAAAGAAGCGAACGCTACTTCCCCAAATATCAAATCAAAATGTCGACATTCTGTTTTTAGTAAATTATGAAGAAAGCTAGCTCAAATTAAAAGACCACGAAAAATGAAACCAGATTCAAATAAGAAAGGCACCGCAAAAGAAATGGGGCCCAAATTAAAAAGTCCTTCAAAGAGGTAAAATTGGTTTTCGTAACCATAAAACTTCGAAAAAAGTCAAAATGTTGTACCGGCTGTGGAAAATAAGGAACACTTCACACTTAACCAAGAGGGGGGTGAATTGGTTAGTCTTGGTAAATGAAAATTTCTTTGATGAAAATCAGAGTTTTTATTGCCCTTTGGATCTTTATCACAAAATCAAACAATAATCTTTATCACAAAATTAATCCAAGACTTGTTATGCCACAAGAACACACATGCAAAACAGAGTTCACACAAGTATAGTCAAATCTGCAGAATTTAAATCAGAACACAAGATTTATACTGGTTCACCTCAAAACCTATGAGGCTACATCCAGTTTCTTC
>PYAF01001442.1:91117-101297 GCA_007407185.1 Glycine tomentella
AAGCTTGTTCTGTCACAAAGGCTTAGGAAAGCTTTCTGCATCATTAGTTTACTTTCAACCTGAGGTTTTTCATTCTCATGCATTTTCTATCTTGGATCATCAGGTGAATTCTTTCCTAATTCTTTGTGGGTGTTTTGTTTTCTGCAGTAACTTTGTAGTTTGTTGATTATATTGTAAGTGGGTTTTCTTGCAAGGGAGACAGGGTTTCTCCATGTTCAACTGAGTAGGTTTCTCAGTGTGGGTTTAGCTTCTAAGGATCTAATAGAGTTTTAGATCTTTGAACTTCTTCTAGGGTTGAGGAAGAGAAGCTTGTAAGTACTTGTAAGAAAAATATTTGCAATAGTGGAACTCTACTCTAGTGTTGAGTAGAAGAAACTGGATGTAGCCTCAAATGTTTTTTTGAGGTGAACCAGTATAAATCTTGCTTCTTGATTTGTTTTCTGCAGTCTTTATTATTTCTTGTTGAACTCTGTTTTTTGTGTGTTTAAATTTGAAGCATAACAAGTCTTGGATAAAGATATTCATTTGGTTTTGTGATAAAGATCCAAAGGGCATTTTAACTCTGATATTGAACAAAGAAATTATTAATTTTCCATGGTTAACCAATTCACCCCCCTCTTGGTTAAGTGTGAGTGTTCCTTATTTTCCACAATTCTTGGCCTAACCATAATACAGAATTTAGCCTGACATAGTCATCAAGAACACCAAAGCATACAGAGGAGACATTGTTCTTCAATAAACCCTAGCCTTGATTCTATGTAAAAGTGATTTCCAATGGCTTCCAAGTGTAAAGAGTGTTGTCCAAAAGATGTTTTTCTTCAGCCCAGAGGTCCCTTTTATAATTACCTTCGTATGGTTTAATTTGGGTAATAAAGCACCTTCTTCCTCTGTATTTTCGAGCCAGATAATTTAAATCAGGAAACAGAATCTTTATGGCGCTACTGGCGCGGAATCTCGCGCTGATCGCGTGGGCTTTGCGGCTTAGTGGCGCTGTTAGCGCGGCCTTTCACGCTGATAGCGTGACTTGTTCGAGCTGAATGGTTGGTCCCTGCATGTTTCCACGCTACTCGTGCTGACTTTCACACTGATCGTGTGACTACTTCGAGTTGAAAGGTTGAACTTTGCTTATGGCGCGACTCGTGCGGGATCTGGCGCGGTTAGCGCGAGACCTTCAGCTTGGTTTTCTTCTTCTTTTTGGCTTAAATCTCCTCCTTTTGGCCCTGAAATCATGCTTTGGAACTGAATGAGATAAAATTAACTATAAATGATAAACTTAGCCTATTCTAATCTAATTTCCTAATGATTTAATTGAATTATAACCTAAAACTAACCTAAAACTAAGATGTGTTAGCAACACATCAAATAATTTCCAGATTTAAAGGTTGTTGTCCTCAACAATAGACAGAACCTCAAAAGGAAAAACAAGGATCAATGATCAAACTGAACCACAATTTACAATCATAAAACCATCATGCTGAGTATAATCAATTTGCACATCAAAGCTTTCCATGACACTTTCAATTCTATCAATTGTGAGAGTTAACTTGAGTGTTCCTCACAGAATGTGTTTGTTTTGCTCATCACTCAAGTGTATCAGGTTATGATAATCTCTCACTCAACATAGTCACAGCACTACCATAAGCTTGAGTATATTCTCAACAGATGCAAGCACAACTGATCAAAAGGTCTTTTCCGGCTTGTAACTTGGCTGGGCTAAGGGTAGGAAAAATTTGGGATAGTAGCTAAAATGAGGCTAGATCCAGTTCCTAAGTCCCAATCTTGTGGTCATCCATATTCCTTGTTTAGCCTTTTCAAAACCTGGCAACTTTATTCAACAATTTATTCTTTATGGTAACTAAACAAAACAATTAAAATCAGTCTAGATCAAAAGCTTTTTTTTTCTTTTTAGATTTTCAGCTGATACTTTCAGACTTATTGTTTTCCAACTGGACTTATGTATTTATCCTCTCAACTTTCATACCAATTGGATTCAACTTGGGTTCCTTTGTGCCTTGATGGACAATTCCCTGTTTTCTACTGTTATGGACTTGTATTCTTCTTTCTCTAGCCTCAGGGATGTTGGTCACTGTATATGGCTCTGATTTTGGGCATCTGAAATGATAGGCTCAGGCTCAAAGAGGTAGCAATTGGAAAAAAATTGAGGGTATGTCAATTTGGCCCTGGTTTTCAGAAGAAGAAACTGCCTTAATCATGTCAATTCATACCTGCATCCAGAAAAACAATTCAAGTTCTAGAGTACTATGAAAATGGGGTCTCTAAGAAAAATTTACCACTGTTTGGCTCAAACCTCATAGGTATTAGACTCAAGTCAATCTCTGCTGACTTCCTTTCAAGCATCATTTCAACTTTAACATGCATATCACATACCAACAATCACAATTCCATTCATGTATTATGCAGTTCATGCTATGTTTCATTTCGCACAAGCTTTTGTCAGAGATATTCTGTCCATTACTGTGTCCATCATCTTTTATTCTGAAAATTTTGATATGCTTCTAACTTTTATTTATTTATTTTTGAAAATTTTCTGTTAGACGTCATTTGTTCCTTGACTGTGATTTGCGAAATAATGCGTAGGCGCGTCCATTCCCAAATTTAGAAATTGTTGTCCCCAGCAACAACCAATAAGGTCACAGCGCTTCGGAAAAATTTTCATCACGTCAGCATTATTCGGAAAATCGCAACCAAACCAAACATTAATCCAAACAGATTTTGATGCGCGACATTGAATCATAAACCAGTGCTATATATATATATATATGCAGAAAAATAAAAGTGTGCAAAATGTCAAAATGTCAAATGCAGAATCCAAAAATAAACAGAAAACAAGAAAAAAATAAATGTGGTCCTGTCACTCCTCTCCCTCTCTCATATCATGTACAGCCTCAACCTCAGCATCAGTAGCTTGAGGGGGCTCTAGAATGGCTGTCTCCGCCTCTGCTGTAGCATCTGATGGACCAGGAGGAGTAGTAGCTGGTGGTGCCGCATTGCCTGCATAAGGCTTCCAACATGCGGGTCTGAAGTGTCATCTGGGTGCGGACAAACTCCTGCAAAGCTAAGTAGCTGGGAGAGTCTTCATACAGTAGCTCATGTCCGAGGGCAGTGGGAGGAGCAGGTGGTGTTGGCTCTGGTGGCTGGGGCTCCTCCTGCGGTGGTGCATCGCGAGGACTGCGAGCTGCAAGTTCCTCTGGCTTGAGCTTTGAAGCTCGGATCACCTGTTCTTCAGCAGCGCTCTTCACAGCATCTAAATAAGTCTTGTGGCTCATGAGTGACGCAATCTGAACATCCATAGGCTCGTCATCTAAGATTTCCACACCCGCGTGATGACACAGGTGCAGAATCAGAGACGAATGGGTGAGCCAAGACTTGCTGCTGGCATCCTGGATCATGTGGAGAATACGGTTAGACAGGATGTTAGAAATGTAAAGGTTACCTTCCCGTCGGAGTGTGTATAGCAGGGTAGCCCTCTCCATATTCACATCAGTCATGTTAGTAGAAGGGATGACTGTGTGGTTTATAAACTGATGCCAAAAAGCTGCATCTCCTACTAAGTCATGCTTTCTCATCTTCTCTGGAATGTACTCCAGCCCTGGTTTGGGCTTCCAGGTGGTGTAGAGGCTTGTGATGGAGTGTCTAATAGTGGTGGCAAGCTGAGGTACGTCATCCCGATACATCTTTGTAAGAGCGTCCGGCTGCATCCTCAGGAAGAGGTGGCTGAAATCACACCCTTCAAATGGATCATACTGGGTGGCAAGGAAGTGCTCTATCATCTTCTCGTCAAAGGGGACTTGCACACCCCTGACCCAGCTAATCCTGCTCCTTGCCACTGTGGGTGGGTCGACATTGGCTAGGAACTCTTTGAGGATCGCACTGGAGCTAGGCTCGGGGAAGCTTACCAGCCTCTGCCACTGGCGTCTGACGATGTAAGGACCCTGAGATCTGGCGCGGGTGGCGCGAGGAGCCGCGCGGTTAGCGCTAGGTCCATTTGTTAAAAAACCCTGTAGAGGGTGTGGCGCGGTTAGCGCCAGGGTTGGCTCGGATGGCGCCAGACCCACTGGAAGTTGGTGCCAGGGGCGCCAGGCCGGCGCTGGTAGCGCCAGGGTCTCTGGAGGTTCACGCTGGGAGCGCCAGTGGTGGCGCCAGGAGCGCCATGATTTCTAGCTGGCGCTGATGGCGCCAGGTGTGGCGCTGATGGCACCGCAGTTTCTGGATTATGGAGCCAGGAGTGCGGGAGTGGCGCTGATGGCACCACAGTTTCTACAGCTGGCGCAGATGGCGCGGCATCTCGCGTAGGAAGGTCGGTGCAGACTATATTTAAAGGGGGTCGTGTTTTGGAGGAGAAGAAAAACATTTTCTTCTTCCTCAGAGCCTCCAGCAGCCATGGGAGAGTTTTCCAAGCTCCCATGACCTTGCCTGATGACCCTAAACGCTTCCTGAACCCTTTAATCTTCCTAGAAACCTTGTGAGAGCGAGAATCCTTCCTCCACATTCTTTGAAACCCCAGAAATCTCTTTCTCTGAGAAAGGCTGAAGAGAACTCGAGCTTGGACGAGGAATGGCGGTGATTCAGCTGCACTAGGGCTAGGGAAAGTAGTCCAGAGGCCTTCCTCATCGGTTCTGAGGTAAGAAACTCGAGTTTCTCCGATTGATTTTGGATTTTGGGGTTTTGGGTGAATAGTGACCCATCTGTGATAGAGCTAGAATTAGCTCTGGGTCCAGTTGAGAGATGTGTTTAGAATCATGTGAGGAGGAAGGATTAACTTTCAGTTTGTGATTTGGTGAATGTTGGTTTTGGCTCTAGGTTATGCATGTGTGACTTGGACTGAGTCACTTGATCTAAGACATGCAAGAGCCTTAGTGATGGGCTTGAGGGGCCTGATAGGTCATGGAGACGGTGTCTGGTGTGATAGACCGTCCAAGCCCTGAGAAACCCTGAGAGTTTGGGTTGAGAGAGCTTTGATGCTCACTGAGAATGGCTTGGCTTGAGTCTGTGGTGACTCTAAGGCCATGGTTGAACTGAGATAGACCACTGAGGGTTTATTGAATAGGCTTGTGATGGATGAGCCTGAGGAACCCTAGAGTAGATGACTCGGGTTGATGGAAAGGATTGAGGTTTCTTCCTCTGTGACAGTGGTGGACTGTCTAATGAGCTATGATTGTTTATGTGCGTGAATGGTCTGTGATATGTGATTGGTTGCCTTGATAGGGCTTGACACGAGGTGTCAGAGAAGCAGACCATTGTTCCAGAGGCTGGAGTTGCCGGCACAACTATCAGGTAAGCTCATCGTTCTGGGGATTAGCCCTTTCTTTTATTTGCCACCCAAATGGGTGATGACTGCATGCCATGCTTGATTATATGTATATAAGGTGCATGCTGTGGAATGGAAGGCCAGTGTGGCCTGTTGTAGATAATTGTATATGATTGAAGCTTGAGAGGCTAGATGAACGGTACTTGGAGTGATACTCAGACCGTTCTAGATGTATGAATTTATGATGAACCCTAGGATAGACACCGAGATGGTGTGAGGGTAATTGTGACACCTGTGGTTCAGGTGTGGGGTCGTGGGCCTCAAGATGGATGAACACTGTGAGAGTGTTCTTTGATTTAGATGAAGACCATGAGGTGGTCATTGTTGGAACCTACAGGATATTGGACTAGTATCGGGCTAGATGAGGTTCCCTAGCCAGAGGCAGAGTTTGAGGACTCCCTGGAATAGCTGAGATTCCATGGGAGGTGCCACTGCTCTCTGCCTAAAGTCCTAAGGGTGGATTGCCCAATATGGATGTTCCTCCTTAGGCAGTGATGTTGAAAAGTCCTGGATGTGATTGCCCTGTAAAGGAGGTTCTTTCCCAAGCCAGTGTATGTGAAAGCCCTGAGGGATTGAGAGCTCCCTGTGTGGATAGTCTCTCTCAGGTGGCGGCTTGATAGTCTGAGGGATTGAGAGCTCCCGGAGTGGATAGTCTCTCTTAGACCGTGATTGGAAGTCCTGGGGGATTGAGAGCTTCCGGTGTGGATAGTCTCTCCCAGGCAGTGGAAAGTCCTGTGGGATTGAGAGCTCCCTGAATGGATAGTCTCTCGCAGGCAGTGGAAAGTCCTGTGGGATTGAGAGCTCCCTGAGTGGATAGTCTCTCGCAGGCAGTGGAAAGTCCTGAGGGATTGAGTGCCTCCTGTGTGAGATGATCTCTCTCAGGCATGTGATGTGAAGTCCTGAGGGGTTGAGTGCCTCCGGTGTGAGATGATCCCTCTCAGGCATTGGATTGGAAAGTCCTGGAGGTGATTGCCCTATATGGATGTTCTTGCCCAAGCACGTATTATGAAAGTCCTGGAGAGGCCAGGCAGTAGACAGATATGTTGTATCTCTAAGAGAGGGCTTCCCGAGGGGATGAGAGCCTAGAGCCTCTTAGAAGAGCCATATCTGGATTCTTGAAGTTCTGAGTTGAGAGATTCCTCAGGCAATGTGTGTGTGAAGTCCTGAGTAGGTGACTCAGGCAATGCTGGTTTAGTGATGAGGCGGTGCCTCTCTGATATGAGAAGTGTCCTAGGATGGACACTATGTTATGGTACCTCTGTGAGAGATCTGTGAGACTGATCTGAGATGGCTTGAGAGCCAGTATGAGGTGGGATACCTCTGATGCTGAGAGCATCCGTTGATGACCCAGACAGCTGGGATTGTGTGAAAGCCAAGCTAAGGTCCTAGGCTTTATGTTGTGAGCTGGGATGATGTCCTTAGCTCTGTTATCTATTTGTGTGTGTGCTTAAAGGTGGACCAGGGTAAGGGAGGATCTCCTAGAACCCTGAGCTTACTGAGACGTTCGTCTCACCCTGTGTGGGGTTTGTGGTTTTCATGTGCTTCTTCTGGAGCAGAGAAATGACCTTAGTGCAGGAGGCCCTAGTGGACCTGACAGGCTGGAGAGTGGGCTGCAGTAGAAGACCAGAGTCGAGCTTCAGGAGTTGAAGCCAGTCTTAGTCTCTCTGTATCGCTGTAGGGTGTGTGTACACCCACTTGTACTGTACATATTTGTTGTATGGTCCGATGTGGTCTAGTTTTGAGCATGTATATGTACAAATATTTATTTTGTATTAAAGTTTGAGTTTCCTCCTGATTATCTTTGTTTTATGTTTATATCTGCCTATGTAGTATGTTTGGTTAACTGGATCAACAGGGGCTTGTTTATGATGCATAATGTAATCAAGAAAAATCGAATCTATCGCTTCCGCACCGTGTTTAGTTAACGCTGATAGCGCGCTTATGATATTATTAATGATAACACGTTCGGGGTGTTACAGACGATTACTTCCAGCACTGGGTTTCCTTCTGGAAGCGTGTCCCACATGATCTTCTTTTCTGGTATTATCTTCTTGGGCAGGTACCAAGTGTCGAATTTCTCCTTACATTCGGCGGAGTGGAACCAGGCTTCATCATAATCGGACAATCTGGCCCGTTTGCTGCCACCTGCTGCAGTAGTCTTCTTCTTCCCTTTGGCAACCTGTTTTCCCTGAAACTCAGAACAAAATCCAGATATATACATGATTCAATTGGCGCAATTCCCAGATTTGTTCCTTTCAGTGGATCAGATCAATAATCAACAATTAACCCAGGAACACTGTGCATCAGTGAATAGTGGTCAATAAATGGAAGTATAGCTCAGTTCTTACACATCAAGCATATTTACAAGCATCTGAAAGAATCAATGTATTCAAGGTATTACAGTGTTCTCAGGATTCCCAGATTTAAAACATTTAGAACTCCCCAACATAAACAATTTTTTTATAGTGCGGTAGTGTCAGTCATCAGTATCTCTAGTATTTCATTTCAGCACCAACAAATATTCAAACAGCAAGTGGATCATTTATATGGACAATAAAAACACAGTCCAGCTAACCATTTGGTTTAATAAGCTTATTTACAAGCAAAAGATGAGGCTCAACAATTCTCAGATTTGATTCATTACATGTGCTCAACCATATCTAATTCAGTCATTGCATGTAAGTCCACCAGTTTGATGCACATTATGAAAAGGAGAGGAATAGCACCATCTGGATTCCCAGATTTAGCTCAGTGAAGGCCCCTAAGTCCTCCAATTCATGTTGTCATGGCCACAGTTCAAACAAAACAGATATATACATTCAATATTAAGTCCTGTGTCATTCTTTGGACCACTACAGCCTAAGCATTAACAGTAACTATTTTGTGGTTTAAAATTCTTGCCAAGGTAACCATTGATTCAAACAATTAACTTCTCAAGTATTTAGGTTATGTGCAAGTTCAAGTTTTAGCCACAACAAGCACAAAGATTAGAACCAATTTTATGCATGAGATTAGCCTCAATGATTCCCATATTTGGGTCATTACATGTTCAAGCTCAGTTCAAAATCCTAACCAATTAATTCAATTCCCACAGCCACCAGGTTCACCAAACAGCAGTTGTATCATTCATATCACAGAAACAAGCACAAGCCAGCTTACCATCTAGTTTTGCTAAATTAAAACAGTTTGTGGACAAGTCATCATACATTCAAAAATCAATAATATGGTCTTGTCATACAAAACTCAGGGTCTAATTCATATTCAATCAATAAAGTGACCTTGCAATTTAGTCCTTATAATTGTGCTATGCATTCCTCAATTTATCAGGCAATTCATCAAACATATCATGAGCACAGTTTTAGCAATCAATTTTTGCTTCACAAAGGTGTGATTCAAGCATAGTCACAAGTTCAGACATAAGACAAACACATATACACCATTATCCAATCAATGTCTAGTCAACCAAGTTTACCCTTCAAAATGCTAAAACAATTCAGTGAGCCCCCAATTAAATCAAAAGTTTGGAATTCATATCCCTAGGCTAATTTAACATATGTTGTAACCCAAGCATGAGAAATCAATAAACCCAAACCCACAACAGAGTTCATATATCAAGCACCAAAGCATTTTCACTACTCATAAAATTCATCATGGCTTATCAACACTATTCTAACCATTAGTCAGAGAATCCAGTTCAGAATAGTGATAAAGTGCTTTTAGTTGAGTATTTTTCTATCCTTCTTAGCTTATTTGACCTCTCTTGGACTTTATTTTCCTATTCTAATTCAGTTTTTGGCTTAGGCAAGTAAGTGGGCTTAATTGCTAATTGTTGCGTATTTTTGGATTTTTGGCTCACTTGACGTATCTGACTTGTGCTGGACCTATAGGGTGCTACTGATCTCCGAATAGAGTTCTCTAGGAGTCCCTGGAAAGATAACAAAAAGATCTACAAGTTTTCTAGAAATAGCCCGAGGCCAATTCTGTCACTTAGAGGGCCATTTTAAGCTTTGAAGTTAGAGCCTCTACACTTGTAATTTTGGGCTACGAATTTGACTTTTATGGTTGTAAATAGCAAATAATTAGATTGTTGGGCTTGTTTGTGGCCCATTTTATTTTTAGAACTTAGTCACTATATGTATTAGTGACTTAGTGAAACTTGGAGAGCACACTTACAATTCAATAAACAAGTTTTACATTTCTTTTCTTTAGTTTTTAGGATCAAAAACTTGTTCTTCATTTTCTCTCAAGTGTTCTTCATTGTTCTTCATCTTCTTCATTTCCATTTTTCTATTCTTCCATTTTTCTGCACTCATTTCATGGGGCTTTCCTTGGTGATCATCATGGAAGGCTAAATCATTAATCAATCCAAGGATCTAACTCAAGCAAGAGAAGAATTGGAGTTCTGGTTTGGTATTTCGAATTATACTTGAATGTTCACCTTCTTCTTCAATTTCTATTATGTTTTCATAATTATGAATGCATTTAGGATTGAAAGTGAATTAGGATTATGGATTCATGTCTTAATTTCAAATGATAATCACAAGATTAATTAAATGATAGTTCAGTTAGGGTTGTGGTTTCAATTAATTTAGGAGTAGGATCGATTGAACTGGTTCTATTGAGATTGAATGAATGTTCATGATAGAATCAACTTATGAGAATGATGATGATTCGAATTGCTTGGGTTAGTGAATTGGATTGATGCTTTCTCATCTGTTTTACTTTATTCCTTGATAATCTTGTTAATTTTTGCATTGTTCTTTAATTTTAGTTTGTGTTCTTGCATGTTTTACTTTACGCATACCAACTGTTTGACAAAATCCCCCTTATTATTACCAATGATTTGAAGCT
>PYAF01001443.1:23934-35198 GCA_007407185.1 Glycine tomentella
GCATACTCATATTCCTTAACCCTTAAACTTCGATTCATGCTTAATCTAAGCTTAAACATACGCTTATGAATTTAAGCTATTACATCTGGCGCCATCAGCGCCAATCCTGGCGCCACCGGCGCCGCACCCTTAGCAGGGTTTCCTGACCTGAATCCCCGCGCTATCGCGCGGGGTTAAGCGCCGAAATTAAAAGTCCTTAGATTCATTTAGGGTTGATGAAGAGAGGCTTGTAAATTTGCTTGTAAGGATATTTTTACAATAGTGGAACTCTACTCTAGTGTTGAGTAGAAGAACTAGATGTAGCCATATAGGGTTTGAGGTGAACTAGTATAAAAATCTGAGACTAATCTTTCTTCTCACCTATTCATCTCTTAATTGCTTTGTTTGTGAATCAATTTCATTGCACAGAAAATTATACTTTGTTTTCTATTCTTCTTGGAAAAGGAATTTGATTGAATATTGATTCTTGGTTTTGAAATAATTTTGAAAGTGATAAAGATCCTGTGGTAATACTCTGATTTTAAATTTTAATTGGACAAGGTTCAACCAATTCACGCCCCCCCCCCCCTCTTGGTTGTGTTGAAGTATTCTTATCATTTTTCACAATTAAATCACTATTTTTGACTAAAAGCAACATATATTTTTCACCTTGACTTTGTTTATACTCATCAAAATCCTTTTGAAGCAATTTATACTTGTCAACATTGCTAGAGGAAGAAGCACACACACATCCATTCAATTTGTAACTTGAAACAAGTTTTTCATTTTCTTCTTTCAAGTTGCAAATCTCATTTTACAATTCATTAATTTTTTCAATATGCCATCTAAGATTTCCTCTGAGCTTATTATTGGATTTTGCAAGTCTTTGGGCTTCCTCATGCATTTCTTGAAAAGCATGAATAGCTTGATCAAGTTCAGAATTTACCTCATCTCCATCACTTAGCAGGTCATCATCATCCTCATTGATGGTGGAGGTGAGACACATGTTAGCTTCTTCATTTTTAGTAAAAGAATCTAAAGTTGTTGACTCATTATCTTCCCAAGCTATGTATGCTCTTTTAGCTTTTCCTTCCTTTTTCACCTTGCCTTCACCTTGTTGCTTCCTCAAGTAGATTGTGCATTCAGATTTAATGTGACCAGGTTTGCCACACTCAAAACATGTGAAATTGTTGTCAATCTTCTTGTTGAGGTTGCTGTTGGTGTTGCTGTTTTTGTTTCCTTTGTTGAACTTTTTATTCTTGTTTTTCTTCATAAATTTGCTGAACTTTCTGACCACCAAATTCAGATTATCTTCATCATCCTCTTCACTTGTTTCTGAAAATGAATAGAATACTTCAACACAACCAAGAGGGGGGTGAATTGGTTGAACCTTGGTAAATTAAAATTTCAAATCAGAGTTTTTCCACAGGATCTTTATCACTTTAAAAATTGTTTCAAAACCAAGAATCAATATTCAATCAAATTCCTTTTTCAAGAAGAATAGAAAATAGAGTATAACTTTATGTGCAATGAGATTGATTCACAAACAAAGCAATTAAGAGATGAATGGATGAGAAGAAAGATTAGCCACAGATTTTATACTGGTTCACTTCAAACACTATGAAGCTACATCCAGTTCTTCCACTCAACACTAGAGTAGAGTTCCACTATTGCAAAAAAATATTCTTACAAGCAATTACAAGCCTCTCTTTAGCAACCCTAGATAAAGTTCAAAAGTCTAAAACAGTATTAGACCCTTAGAGACCAAAATCCACACCGAGAACACTACTCAGCTCAGCTGTCCTTAGAGAAACACTATCTCTAACCTTGCAAGAAACCCATTTACAATAGACTAATCTTTACATAAATTCAAATAACAATTTTACACCTTCAAAGAATAAGGAAAGATATCACCTGATAATCCAAGAATTCATGCACATGAATGATTCAACAGGTTGAATGACGGATTACTAACTCAATGCATTCCTTTCCTTATGCCTTGATGAACAATAATGCTTCACTCTTGTTAATCAAACAATCATATGAATTTGTGAAGCCTGGGAATGTTTAGTAACTCAGAAAATTCACTAATGAAAGCTTAAGACTATTTGTGATTGCCCAGAATTCGAAATCTCAAAAGTTACAACCTTCAGAATAGTGGGTTCTATTTATAACAGTTTTCTAACTGAAAATAATCGATTAAACTCGCTCCAGTAATCGATTATTTCTCATATGTAATCGATTAAACCAAGATTGTAATCGATTAAAATGCTCCTAATAAGTTCTGCGTTTGAGCTATGAACAATACAATCGATTATTTCGTGAAGTAATCGATTAAACCAGTCAGGCATGATTTTCTAAATGCACTTTGTAATCGATTATAATCGATTAAGTCAGTGGGCTTTGTTTTCCTAAGCATACATGTAATCGATTACCAATTTCTGTAATCGATTAAGTCAGAGAGTTCTATTTCTCATAAAAAGCCTAAGTAATTGATTAATCCGATATGTAATTGATTACAATGATCATGATTTGTTTTCTAAAGGCACCAAGAACAAAATAATCAATGTCATTAGCTTGTAATCTATTAATGCAGTAAGGATTCATTTTTCCAAAAACTTTGCTAGTTGAAAACCTTATAAACTGCCTTTATTTAATACTTTTAATCTAACAATCCTAGATGAATGATTCATGCATGATATGCTCAATTGGATTATCAGATCAGAAACTTCCTTTTTCATTAATCAAATTGATCTTTAAGCTTTTCTTGGTACTTTGTCCTTGAGCATGTTGAAAGCACAAAACACTTGAGCCTTTGATCTTTGTTCATTGATGCCTAGCTTCACTTGAATCAACAATCTCCCCCTTTTTGGCTTTAAACATGCCAAATATTTAATTTGCTTAAGCACAAATACTTGGGGATCAATTTGAATATCTTGCCAAGAATCAAGTGTTAAAGCACATGTACTCATGAATTATTCAATTAAGCACTATATCAATTAATTGATTTCCTTAATACACCTTTACTCCCCCTAAATTCCAGCATATACTTAGATCAAATTTTTGGCAAAAATTGAACCAAAAAACAGGGGCAAACAGAGTGTATTTAATACCACTCCCCCTTAATCATTTTTCCCTATTTGGCTTGTTAAAAGTCAAAAATAAGTTAGGCACAACAGATATTAAACTAGAATTGCATAATCCATTAATATGATTAACATATGGGGCAGTACATAAAGGAAATTTAAAACAAAATATAAAGGAAACAGAACATAACAAAGTTCATTACAAACAACAAAAAAAAAATAAAAACCAAATATAAACTAAAAAAACTATAAACTAAAATCCTAGAATTCAGCAGCGGCTTTGTCATCCATGTTTGCCTCAATTGAATCAAGCCTTTCTCTGATTTCTTCTAAGGCTTCTTGGGTTTTAGGCTTGAAGTCTTCTTGAAGCCTCAACATTGAGTCCATCTTTTGAATCATCAATGATTCAAAATCAGAATATGAAGGTTGTGCAGGCTGTTGTTGCTGTGGTTGTTCCTCATCCTCTGAATCAGCAGCCATCTCCTCTTTTTGTGCAGCAGCTCCAATTTGGGCAGCCATCACCCAACCATTTGGGGTTTTCCTCATACCCATCTTGGTCAAGTGTTTCTCCTTAATTTGGCTATTGTAGGAGAGAGTGTTGTCAATTACCTCATTTTCAACATCAATGTTGAAATGATCAATAAGCCTAGACACAAATACAAGATAGGGAAATGGGTAATTCACTAATCTCTTTGACTTAAGCATAATTTTTTCAAAAATCAGAGCCCAATTCATGGGAATATGATGCTTTAGCCCATAAACCAACTGAAGATCCTCATCAGTTGCTTGGGCATGGTTGGTTGCTCTAGGTGTGATGATATAGGTGATCAAGTAGTGAAGCATTCTGTCCTCAGCAGTCATTGGACCAATGCTAAGCCTTGTCCTAAGCCTCATGTGAGGATCATGAAGCATACTCCTATATGTATCCATTTTGCTATACATTTTCGAGGTTATGAGACATCCTACAGAGGAGCATTCTGTTTTTCTCCTTGATATCATTGATGCTGCCGTAGATAGTGTAGATATTTTTAATTTACTTTCTGATTTTTCTGATCTTTCTTATGACTTTTCTGACTTTGATCTTGGTTCTTGTAATTGTACATGTGATGATTTTGCTGCTGTGTGTATCACTCTGAGCCTACTATCCCACTTTCCTCAACTTCTAGTCTTCCCTTACCTTCCACTATTCAGCCCCCTTGCTTGGAGCTGAAGTCACTACCTGAGCACCTCAAGTATGCATATTTAGATGATGCTTAGAAGCTTCCAGTTATCATATCTAGTAGTCTGCCACTGGAGCATGAAGAGAAGTTGATGCATGTCTTGAGGAGCCACAAAAAGGCCATTGGATGGACACTTGCTGATCTTCCTAGAATTAATCCTTCCATCTGCATGCATCAGATACTTTTGGAGGATGATTCTAGACCAGTGAGGCAACCCCAGAGGCGGCTGAATCCCACTATTCTTGATGTGGTGAAGAAGGAAGTGACGAAGCTACTAGCTGCAGGGATCATCTATCCCATCTCTTATAGCACTTGGGTTTCACCTGTCCAAGTGGTTCCTAAGAAGTCGGGTCTCACAGTTGTGAAGAATCAAGATAATGAGCTGATTCCAACTAGAGTGGCCAACAGTTGGCGAGTTTGCATTGATTACAGGAGACTCAACCAGGCCATTGGCAAGGACCATTTCCCTCTCCCTTTCATTGTTCAAGTTTTAGAGAGGTTGGCAGGTAAATCACATTACTGCTTTCTTGATGGTTTTTCTGGTTACATGCAAATCCACATTGCACCAGAGGATCAATATAAGACCACATTCACTTGTCCATTTGGCACATTTGCTTACACCCAGATGCCTTTTGGCATATGCAATGCACCTGGCACCTTCCAAAGGTGCATGGTAAGCATCTTTTCTGATTTATTAGAGAGTTGCATGGAGGTGTTTATGGATGATTTCGCTGTGTATGGTTCCTCTGTTGATGCATGTTTGGATAGTCTCTCTAGAGTGCTTGACCGATGTGTTACTACTAACCTTGTTCTTAACTTTGAGAAATGCCATTTCATGGTGCATGAGGGTATAGTCCTAGGACATTTGGTCTCTAGTAGAGGTATTGAGGTCGATAAGGCCAAAATTGATGTGATTACCTCTTTGCCTTACCCCGTTTCTGTGCGGGAAGTACGTTCCTTCCTTGGACATGCAGGTTTTTATAGGAGATTCATTCAAGATTTCAGTAAAATTGCATTGCCATTGTCCAAGCTTCTCCAAAAGGACGTAGACTTTACATTTGACCAGCCTTGCAAAGAGGCATTTGAGGGATTGAGGAGGAAGCTGACTACCTCTCCCATCATGCAGTCGCCAAATTGGGAGCTTCCATTTGAGCTGATGTGTGATGCCTCTAATTATGCACTTGGAGCTGTGTTGTCCCAAAGAGTTGGTAAACTATCCCATGTCCTTGCTTATGCTTCACGCACTTTGGATGCAGCCCAAGTTAACTACACCACCACTGAAAAGGAGCTTTTGGTAAATTTAGATCTTACTGTGGAAAATAAGAACCACTCACAATTAACCAAGAGGGGGGTGAATTGGTTAACCTTGGTGAATTTTAAAATTTTCTTTCAACCAAAATCAAAATTTAAAATCAGAGTTTAATTCCCTTTGGATCTTTATCGCAGAATCATTTAAACTTTATCCAAAAACAATCCAAGATTTGTTATACTTCAAGAATCAACTTCACAATGAAGAAAACACAATACACAAGATATTATTCACACAAGATATGATGTAAACTGTAGAATATAAATCAAGAGACAAGATTTATACTGGTTCACCTCAAAACCTATGAGGTTACATCCAGTTTCTTCTACTCAACACTAGAGTAGATTTCCACTATTGCAATTATGTTTCTTACAAGCAATTACAATCTTCTCTTGCTCAACCCTAGAGAAAGTTCAGAGATCTAAAATCCTATTAGACCCTTAGAAGATAAACCCACACTGAGAAACCTACTCAGTTGTCTTTGGAGAAAACCTATCTCCCTTGGAGAAACACTATCCCCTCTTGCATGAAACCTCAATACAATAGAATCGAAAAAATACAAAGATACTGCAGAAAACTTAAAACCCACAAAGAATTAGGAAAGAATTCACCTGATGATCCAAGATAGAAATGCAAATGAATGACAAAACTCTGGTTGAAAGTAATTCAAAATATGCAGAACAGCTTTCCCAGTCCTTTGTGAAAAAGTGGTTTGCTTCACTAATCAAAACTAATAACCCATGGATGGCTAGGTGGAAGCAAAGCTCAAATAACCGAGAAGAATGCCTTATTGATTTCTTTGTAAGCTTAGAACATCGAAAAGTTTAATATCAATATCAATCTCTGTTAATTCATTTCACAAAAAGGCAAGGGTTATATTTATAGTTATTTTCATAACTAAAATAATCGATTAAATAGGCTCCAGACGCTCTTGTAATCGATTAAAAGTGACCTTTGGATTTCCATAATCTTAACAAACGGGTCAAATAATCGATTAACCTGTGGTGTAATCGATTACATCAGTTTAAGCAAAATTCCCGTTTAAGTAAAATAATTGATTGCATTACATGGTAATCGATTAACCCAGACTAAGTCTAAATCTGGATAGTTAGATGAATCGATTACAATCCACCGTAATCGATTAAGCCAGCGTGAGTGCAAAACATGATTTAAACTATATAATCGATTACAATGAGTGGTAATCGATTAAGCCAGAGTGACTGTCTTTTCTAAACAACCATGTAATCGATTACAATATTATGGTAATCGATTAATCCAGTCATAAGACTAAATCCTAAGTATGCTGATTTTCATGTAATCGATTAACCCGATGGAATAATCGATTAAAGTGTTCATGCTTGATTTTCCAGAAAACTTATGAACAAAATAATCGATTCATTCATTCCAATAATCGATTAAAACAGTGCTAGGTTATTTTTCCAAAGTATTTAGCTTTTCCTTTTGTTTCAAATTAATTACTTTAAAACTTATATGATGCAATGCTTGTATGATGTATGAATGATATGTAACTAAAACTTGGATCATCACAATGCCTTCAAACCTTTTACATTTAAATCAAAAACATCACTTCTTCAAATCTTGATCCATGTTGAAAGCCAAAACCTTCACGTCTTGAACCTTGCATGAATCTTCACTTGATCTTCATTCCGCTCCCCTTTAATTCAACACTTACTTGCTTTGCTCCCACATCACTGTCTTTACTGACCATGCAGCTTTGAAATACCTGTTGAAGAAGCCTGATGCTAAACCTAGATTGATCAGGTGGATGCTTCTTCTTCAGGAATTTGACATTGAGATTAAGGACAGAAATGGTGCAGAAAACTTGGTTGCTGATCACTTGAGCAGGATTGAAGGACCTCTTGAGTCCTTTCCCATTCGTGATAATTTTCCTGATGAGCATTTGATGCATTTGCATTCCTTGCATGTCACACCTTGGTTTGCTGACATTGTTAATTTCCTTATTGCATCTGTTGTTAAATACTATGTTTGGGATGATCCTTATTTGTGGAGGTTTGGTAGTGACCAAGTGATCCGAAGGTGTGTGCCTGACCATGAAATTCAGTCTATTCTTCAGTTTTGTCATGGCACACCTATCGGAGGTCATTTTGGTCCTCAAAGGACCGCTAGGAGGGTATTAGACTGTGGATTCTTTTGGCCCACCTTGTTTAGAGATGCTCATCACTTTACCACCACTTGTGAGCAGTGTCAGAGACCAGGAGGCACAATTACAAATAGACATGAGATGCCTCAGCAACCCATTATTTTCTGTGAGATTTTTGATGTCTGGGGTATTGATTTTATATGTTCATTTCTTGTTTCTCATGGCTTTTCATATAGTTGTGGATTTTGTGAGATCCAACATTTTTTGCAGGTTTGGTGTGCCTAGAGCCATTATCAGTAACCAGAGGAGCCACTTCTGTAACCGGTCATTTGCATCCGTGCTTCAGAAGTATGGGGTTGTGCATAGAGTTGCTACAACTTATCATCCCCAAACTAATGGGCAAGCAGAGGCTTTTAACAGAGAGATCAAGCAAGTGTTACAGAAGGTGGTACAACCAAACAGGAAATATTGGAGCAAGCTTCTTGAGGATGCTTTATGGGCTCATAGGACCGCTTACCGCACACCTTTGGGAATGTCTCCCTATAGGGTGGTTTTCGGTAAGGAATGCCACCTTCCAGTGGAGATTGAGCACCGTGCTTATTGGGCGGTGAAGAGTTGTAACATGGCATTTGATGAAGCGGGTATGCAAAGGAAGCTTCAGTTGCAAGAGCTTGAGGAGAATCGCTTGGAAGCTTATGAGAACTCCAAGATTTACAAGGAGAAAGTGAAGAAATTCCATGGCTCTAGGATTCCTAGAAAAGAGTTCCATAGTGGCCAAAAAGTGTTATTGTTCAATTCCCGCCTTAAGCTTCTAGATGGGATGGACCTTTTGTTATTACTATTTTTTTCCCCATGGTGCAGTTGAGATTAAAAATGAAGCTACCGGCAAAGTCTTCAAGGTCAATGGTCACCAACTCAAAGCATTTCATGAGAGCCCTCAAGTGGAGGAAGAGCTTGTGGTGGACATCTCTTTGGTCCTGCCAATTTTGTGTGAAGATGTGTCTTGAATGACATTGGAGAGTTTCCTTTTCCCTTCTTTTATTTGTTGTCTCTTTGTTGCATTTCTTTGCATGCCTACATTGAGGACAATGTGCATTTCAAGTGGGGGTGAAGGATCCTTGAAATTTTTGAAATTCTGGTTGTTTTATGTTTTCTGTTTTCTGTTTATCTGTCTGTTTGTCAGTATCTGTTGTTTTCTGTTTTCTGTTTATCTATCTGTATATATTCTGTTTGTCTGTTTTAGTTTTTAAGTCTGTATGTTTTTGTTGTCTGTTTCTGCTGTTTCTGTCTGTTTCTGTTTGTTGCTGTTTGTTGCTATTTTTATTGAATTTAGACACTTTTTCATGTTTTTCATAGGATTTTTAATTTGCATAAATTGTGAGAAATGTTAAAAAGTTGGTTGGATTGAGAGATTTCATACTTGATGTGAATCATTGTTGCAATTGTTAAAGTGATAAGTAGGCTTGAGAAATGGAATTTAAGATGAACCATGTGTGAGAGAATTATGCCTTGTGAGTTTTTGAGCCTTTGTGAATGTGTTCTTTCATGTGTGAATTCACCCTTGTGCTAGATTACTCTATGTTTTGCCTTGCCTCTTTTGACATTCCTTGTTGCACATGCTTTGATTGAGATGATTTAGGCCTTCTTTCTTTTAGCTACTAGCCAAATAAGCCTATCCTTGTGTTGATATCCATTGTCACCCTCTTTGAGCCTTTAGCCTTTTCTTTTTTGTTTAGCTCATTAAAAACCAAAAAAATGATGGAAAGCCATGTTACCCTAGCTTTAGGGAGAAAAGGGGCTTTGGAATTGTTTTGGGAGTGGGTTTCAAACAAGTGTGGGGTGTTTGTCTTTTGTTTTGTTTTGAAAGAAAAGAAAAGAAAAAGAGAAAAGAAAGAGTTCAAATAGAAAAATTTCAAAGAAAAGAAGAAAAAGAAGAAAAGTAGAAAAAAAATTGTGTATAAGCAAAGAAAAAGAAGTTCAAGCAAAAAAAAAATATGCAATAAAAGTTGTTATAGTTCATTTTCATCCTTGTAAATTCTTTTAAATTTCACCTTGCTTCTACCCTTCTTTTATCTTGTTGGCTTGTTCCCCATTGTCCCTCTATTCTCTTAAGCTTTAGCCTAAATATCCTTTTCTTATCCACCTTTCCCTAAGCCATTCATTACAAGCTAATAAAGTCCTTTTGATCTTTTGATGCATGTGTATTTCAAGTTGAATGAATGAGAGGTTTGCCAATGCTTGGATGTGCTAGTTGCATGTGGTGTTTGGGTGTAAATACAAGCCATACACATCATGTGAGGTTGAGTGCCACCCTTTTAGAGAATTCTATCACCTTGGTGCACTCTTGATTCTAAACTTGACTACTTTTTCACTTTGCACTTTGTGGTCATGTTTTCATGGATTGTTTGTTACCTCAACATTATTCTTCCATCTTTCATCTCTCTCACTTTTGTGCATTGTTATGATCCATTGAAAAATATGTGTGCCTTGTTCATACCTTTTCTTTAAATTTTTGGTTTACTTTAGTTTGAATTTTTTTTCTCTTAGTCTTTCTTTTAGTTTTGCCCAGGAGTGCAAAAGTTTAAGTGTGGGATATTTTGATAGAGTGCTTTTAGTTGAGTATTTTTCTATCCTTCTTAGCTTATTTGACCTCTCTTGGACCTTTATTTTCCTATTCTAATTCAGTTTTGGGCCTAGGCAAGTAAGTGGGCTTGATGGCTAATTGTTGCGTATTTTCGGATTTTTTTGCTCACTTGACGTATCTGACTTGTGTAGGACCTATAGGGTGCTACCGATCTTCGAATGGAGCATTCTAGAAGTCCCTGGAAAGATAACGAAAAGATCTACAAGTTTGCTAAAAATAGCCCAAGGCCAATTCTGTCATTTAGAGGGTCATTTTAAGCTTTGAAGTTAGCGCCTCTGCACTTGTAATTTTGGGCTGAGAATTTGACTTTCATGGTTGTAAATAGCGAATAATTAGATTGTTGGATTTGTTTGTGGCCCATTTTATTTTCAGAACTCAGTCACTACATATATTAGTGACTTTAGTGAAACTTGGGCACCACACTTTACATTTCAATAAACAAGTTTTATTTTTCTTTCCTTTAGTTTTTAGAATCAAACCCTTGTTCTTCATTTTCTCTCTACCGTTCTTCCTTGTTCTTCATTTTCGTTTTTCTGTCCTTCCATTTTCGTGCACTCAATCCATGGGGCTTTCATTGATGATGATCATGGAAGGCTAAATCACCAATCAATCCAAGGAACCAACCTAAGCACAAGGAGAATTGGAATTCTGGTTTAGTATTTCGAATCCTATGTGAATGTTCATCTTCTTCTTCAATTGCTATTATGTTTTCATGATTATGAATGCGTTTAGGATTGAAAATGGATTAGGTTATGGATTCATTTCCTAATTTCGAACATTAATCACAGAATTAATTGGATGATATTTCAGTTAGGGTTGTGGTTTCAATCAATTTAGGGGTTAAGTCGATTGAGTTGCTTCTAATGAGATTGAATGAACTTTCATGATAGGATTAATTTCTGAG
>PYAF01001443.1:35298-46626 GCA_007407185.1 Glycine tomentella
CAATTTAGGGGTTAAGTCGATTGAGTTGCTTCTAATGAGATTGAATGAACTTTCATGATAGGATTAATTTCTGAGAACAATGATGATTCGAATTGCTTGGTGAGGTGAATTGGATTGATGTTTTAAATTCTGTTTTACATTACTTCTTTTGAATTCTGTTAGTTTCTGTGTTGCTCTTTAATTTTAGTTTACGTTTTTGAAAATTTTACTTACGCACACAAACTGTTTGATAAAATTCCCCCCTTACTGTTACCATTGAATTGAAGCTAGAACCATATTGATCGTGTCTCTGAGTCGACCTAGGTTATCTCTGTGCTACAGAATTAGCTTAGTTAAATTGTTTTGGTGCGTGTCGACAACGTGTTTATCAAGAATCAATACAATGATTAATCCAAATTGCTCAGAAGAATCACTGTAATGAATCTCAAACGGGAAACTAAGGTTCACTCATCATGAACATTAATTGTATAGAAAAGGCAAGATTCAAACGGGAAACTAAGATTCAAAAAATACTAATCAAATTCATAAGTACCTATGATGACGGTCACTAACAATCTGCAACCACAAATCTAGTGATGAAGATGCAAAGTAGAAAACAACAACTGCCTACATTAATAACATTACACCAAGTAAGAAACAACTTAATGATGAATTACAAAGAATACAAAAAGCTTTAGTTTAATTTACCTTGCACCTCAATGCAGAAGAGCCGAAGTTAGTGTTGATCGGTTCTAACAATGAAAGACCGAACAAGGTCGAGTCTTCTAAGACACACCACTCTTTTCCCTACAAACACAGAAGTCATGGTTCAATTATCTCTTTGGAAAAGGGATATAAAACAATGAATAAGAAGAAGCAACAGTGTGGGAGACACTAAGTGTTGAATAAATAAATGTATATGTTGAATTAGAAGTAAAATACCTTAATATACTCAGAGATAAGTAAGAAACATCTTATAAAAGAAGGTGGAGTCCTTGAGAGACACACCACTCTTTCCCTGCAAACACATTAGGACATGATTCAATTATCTCTTTGGCAAAATAATAACCCAAATCAAAGCTATTATAACACATAAGTCATGGTTCAATTAACCCTTAGCTAGCTAGTGATGTTGGAAATTTCTATGCCCTTTATTATTCTCCTTGTGACTGTACCAGTTTCTTCTAAAGTATATTTGCTGCTTGAAAACATAACTAAATTGCTGATACCATTAAGATATTTGCGGAGACTTCTTAACATGGACAAGTGTCATGCTTCTACCATTATTTATGTACTTTTATAATTTAACTCCCAAAAGGGAAAAATAAATCTACACAAACATGTAGGCTTCGTAGGGCATTTGGAATCAAGCTCTCAAGCAAACAATGCATATATGATGTGTTACAAACACATCTTAGTTTTAGACTAGTTTTAGGTTATAATTTGATTAAATAGTTAGAAAATAGGATAGAATTAGCTTAAATTATTGTTTATGCTTAATTTAAATCTCATTTCATTACATAGTTGCATTCTAGGACCAAAAAGAGGAGAATCAAGGAAAAAGAAGGTATAAAACTAAACTGAAGGACTCGCGCGGATCGCGCCAGATCCCGCACGAGTCGCGCCACTATAGAAAATCCAAGCTTCAGCACGAACAAGCCCCGCAAGCCGCGCCAGGAGCCACGCTAACCGCGTCATCAATTCGAAAGCGCCACGCGGATAGTGCCAAACGCCACGCGATCCGCGCCAAATGCCCAGTACCATCCTTCCAGCTCATGGACTCCGCACTATCAACGTGGAGGTTCACGCTATTAGCGCCGGCCATTCGAATCTACCGCACGATCAGCGCGGGATTCCGCGCGATCCGCGCTGCGAAGATCCTGTTGCCTGATTTAAAGTTATCTGTTTCAAAAATTGACACAGTTTTAGGCTTTGTTACTCTAATTAAACTTATCTATAAATACAAGGCCTCTGGGACTAAAGAAAACATCATGGGGAATCACTGAACATCATATTTCAGCATTCTAAACCTTTGGAAATCAAGAGTCAAGGCTAGGGTTGCAGCAAAATCATGTATTCAATGACAGCTTTTGTGTTCTTGGAGCCTATGTCAGGCTAAACTTTGTATTGTGGTTAGGCCAAGAACCGATGTGAACTCCTCTGTAACTTGACTGGTATTGAATGAGATTATTATGTTTGCTTTAATTTATTCTGCTGTTCATTGTTTTATTCTTGTTTAGAATTGGCCATTCTACCTAAGTACTGAGGGTTAGGATTTGCAATAGGGATGTTGTGGCTACAGAACCTTATAATAAATTCTTTCAATTGCTTAACTCGATAGAATTCACTAAGGGATTAGGTTTTCGATTCAGGTTAAAGGGTTAATTCACTAAGGGATTAGGGATTAACTAAATTAGGAAAAATTTATTCTCTGAGTAAACAGAAGTAATCAAACTTGATAACCAGTTAAGTGAAAGAGGTAGGGATCAAAGGGAATTGTGCCGAACCACAATCATTCATTCCATTGGTAACAACTTCACTAAATTTTACTGCATTTATTTTTGTTTTTATTCAACATTTAACAACACAACAACCAATTCTTCACAAACATTTTCTTTTCCCTTTCCAATTGCTGAGACTAAAATTATTGTAAATTTCACATCAATCCCTGTGGAGACGATACTTACTTACCCACTTTATTACTTGAACGAGCGATGCACTTGCCGTTATCACAACAATATACAACCTGAGCTCTAAAAAATAGTTAAGGCCAAGTCAAAGCCCACTACTACACTCAGTTAGCAAAGCCCACCCACAACCCCTAAAACGTCCTCCTCAATCCTCTCCCTCTTCCTCGTTAACAAACTTCATTTTCCACTTTAGGTATCTTTTTAAGTCCAACGTAACCAACCCCATCTTCTCCCAAAACACACTTCCACTCTTTGGCAACAACAAAACACACAACACTACATACACTGGAGCATCTAAAAATCCAAATATGGCTATTCCCTTCAAAGCCTTATACCCACTTTTCCTTTGCTTGATTCTTTTATGTGGTGGCCCCCTTGTCAATTGCTCTGAGTTTGAAGTTGGAGGTCATGATGGTTGGGTTGTCCCAAAGTCAAAGGACGATGATCAAATGTATAATCAGTGGGCATCCCAAAACAAATTCAAAGTTAATGACACTCTTTGTAAGTACCACTTCTTAACAAGTACCCTTATATTGCACATAACCATTTCATTTTCTATGCATTCAAATATAGTAATGATACATGACACTAATAAATTGTATATACCTAATTAATACTCTTTATTTCCCTTTATCCTTCTTTTGTCATATTAAGTTATATCACCTATTATATCTAGAGTTTAATGATCATGTACTGATAATATAAAATAATCTTACACTATCATCTAATCATAAATCATCACTAATATAATTTTTAAATTTTTTACAGTGTATAATCCTTTTTCTCTTATATCTATACTTCTCTCTTTTTTTGAATGTTTAGTAGCACATAGGAGTTCATGCATTATTTTCCATTCAAATATCTTGAAAGAAGCAAGAACATAACATGAAGACATTTTTTTTTTGTTTAACTTTTGTGATTGTTATAGTGTTCAAGTATGAGAAAGACTTGGTTATGGTTGTGACTGAATAAGAGTATGAAAAATGCAAGGCCTCTTGTCCCCTCTTTTTCTCTAACAATGGTGACACAATGCTAATGCAAAAACAATGTCATGTTCTTCCATGCACAATAACATAAAACAAAGCAAACAGATTCCATGAGGATGGATGTGCGACCAACATATATACACATACCAAACATTATTAAGTTTCATATCGGCATTTTATCAAGCACTTAGTGAGTACAAAAACGAAAGCACATACCAAACACCAATTCAACCCATACATTCACCTTGAAATGATAATGCAAAAACAGAGATAGCATCCACATGTTCACACATCAACACATGTTCACAAAAACAGAGATAGCATTCAACCTATATGCACTAACCTACAATCGAGAGAAGATGCCGGAGAAGAGGTCGTGGGCTACGCCGAGGAAGGGGTCGCAAGAGCACGACGGTGATGCTGGAGAAGAGGTCGCGAGGTACGGCTAAGATGAGGTTGCTGTACTTTGAAGAAGGCGCACGCGACAGTGAATGAATGAGGTGTAATTTGAGGAACATGAAAATAATAGGAATACTTCACAACAACCAAGAGGGGGGGTGAATTGGTTGAATCTTGGTATTTTAAAAAAAAAATTCAAATCAGAGTTTCAGAATCTTTATCACTTTTAAAACCAAGAAACCTTTTACTCAATCAAATAGCTCAGTCCAAGAATTCAAAATATCAAAACCAAACTTGTTGTACAATGAATATGATTAAAAGAATTAAAGACAATGAATATGATGAGAATAGAAATAAGAACACAAGCAATTTATACTGGTTCACTTCAAATCATGAAGCTACATCTAGTTTCTTCTAATTCACACTGAATTAGAGTTCCACTATTATAAAATATTCTTACAAGCTTTTACAAGAACCTCCCATTTATCAACCCTAGATAAAGAATAGAAATCTAAAACCCCATTAGAAATCTAAGGAGAAAGATCCAGAGAATACTACTCTGATCTTTAAGCTAGAGAACCCTTCTCTAGTCCCAAGCTTTAAGAAATCAATTATAATAGCCAATAACAACAAAACTTGTAAACAAAATTACAACCAATGAGTTAATGAAAGAAACAACCTGATGATCCAGTGAATGCCATGCACATGAATGAACAATACAGGTTGAAAGATGAAAAACAATCTCAGAACATCTTCTTCCTTAACCTTTGAAAGAAACTTCTTGCTTTAAAGAATCACTCAATAATCCTGAATGTTTTAGTGAAAGCAAGAACTCATAGAACCCAAAAAAATCACTTAGAACGTGTTTAGAAAGCTTGTGTAGGCTCAAAATACGAATTGATCAAGTTTCAAAACAAGTTGAGCCAAGGTTCTATTTATAACAAACTTTTGTAACTGTCAGTAATCGATTAAACGTGCCACATAATCGATTAAATCAATCTGGTAATCGATTAAAGTGTTCAACACAATTTCTAGACATGAGCAATGAACAAAATAATCGATTATTCTGTCTTGTAATCGATTAAGACAGGAAGCTTCAAAATATCAAAATACATTGTGTAATCGATTACGGATTCTGGTAATCAATTAAACCAGGAAGCTTAATAAAACAGGATGTACTATGTAATCGATTACTATATTTGGTAATCGATTAATGCATTGAATCTTATGTGCATTTACATATGATGTAATCGATTACTGAATTTGGTAATCAAAAAGATAGGAAGATGACTTTTTCAGTTTAGCCTGTGTAATCGATTACTTTTTTTGGTAATCGATTCTTCCAGCACTGCTTGAAATCATGTATAGCAATGTAATCGATTACTACCTGTTGGTAATCGATTAAAATGTTCATCAAGGCAGTGTATGTGAAAACAAAGGTCAAATAATCGATTATTCCGATAGGTAATCAATTACATTGTTCTTGAAAGGTTTTCCAGAAAGAACTAAGAACAAAATAATCGATTATTACTTAATGTAATTGATTAATTCAGTACAAAAAATCATTTTTCCAAAAACCTTTGATTCATATTAAAACCTTAGTTAAATGTTAAAAGCTTAGTTGGTTTATCATGAAAAATACTTAGTTAAATCAATGAATGGATGAATGAATGCATGGATCAATCAGATTGCTTTCCTTTTACATAAAATTCCAATTCTTCAAGCATGTTTGAAGCTCATCAAAACAAATCTTAGCAAAGGCTTCCAATCTTCATGAAGCTCCCCCTGAAATCAACAGAACATATGTTATTTATAACAACAACAACATCAGTTTTCAAAGAAAAACCGATGTTAACGTGTTAATGTTAACATCGGTTTTCAACTTTTTTGAAAAAACCAATGTTAATGTGTTACTGTTAACATCGGTTCTACCAAAAACCGATGTTAATAGAAGACATTAACATCAATTTTTAAGAAAACTGATATTAATAATGTCCTGATAATTACAAAATTGCCACCATATTTTCGTTAACATCGGTTTTGTATAAAAATCGATGTCAATGTAACGATGTTAAATGTAATATTTCTAGTAGTGGCTCCTCATTTAATCTCTTTGTATATCTTTGTCCAGCCACAATTTGACAAAGCTACAATAGAAAATAACAAGAGTCGTAATCAGGGCTTAGGCAAAAATAACTAGTTGATGTTTATCATAAATATAAATAGAAAGAGTGGGGCAGAGATAAACCTCCAACATCAACATCAACAACACCTTTAACCCAAGTTACTTGGGGTCGGTGGTAGATGAACCCAATGATAAATCGTAAATGTGACAGAAAGAGAAAGGTGGGAAGAAAAAAGTGGAAATAAGACCAAACAAGAGAAAAAGGGGTGAAAGGAAGAAGAGGAAATTAACTAAAACAAGGAAATGACTGGAACATAGAACTACTAATGGGTTTAACCCTCCACCAAGCTTATAACTTTTCTCCATAGGCAAAAAATTTGGTTTTGTGTCACTACCAGCTTGAGAGCAGGAAGAAGCGTATGCTTCAACACAATATTGTATTTTTCATGAAAATATTGAACAACTAAGCTTTTTGTTCTATTGTCATCAAGAGTAAACCCAAAAGATACCAAACAAAAAAAATCTAATAGTTAGTTTAAGCAAATTACAAGCCTGTGCATTTTACATGCAATCAAGTATAAAATATAATAACATAGAACACTTTTTGCCATATAGAAATGAACTAACTAATTTATGATAAAGGAAAGAAGGGCTTATAATTCAATTTCAGAAGAGAAAAAAAATATTAGCATTTTGTTCTCATGTGAATGTTTTTTCTCAACCTTGAGAATCTAAATAGGAAAAACAACAATTAAAATGGAAGCAATAGCATAACTTGCTCACCTTAACTTTCTGAGTTGTTCTTTTGTGACTCCGGTGATCCTGCGACATCTAAGATTCTTTCAATGAGTCACTTCTACCTTCACTCCTCTCAGTGCTCTCTTAAGCTGAAAGATAGAAAAAATAGTTCGTTGATTTACTTATCCAACCAACCCTTGTTCATTTTCATAGAACTAATTAGCAAGCATGCACAAGCAAAATGTAGCCCAAATATGAATAATCAAACTTAAGCAAAAAATTTCACATATCTTACAAACAAAAAGCATTTAATATAACCAATTGAAGAAAACCGTACCTTATCGAACTGGACCGAACCTGAATCGTGAGCTCAAGGTTGAGAGTGCTGTTCTGAACCATCTGGTGGCAACATTGGAGAGTTTAGAGTGGTTTGGATTTTGTTTCTTCTTCTACTTTCTTCTTCTTATGCTGGTGCTTCTTCTCCTCGGGTTCAAACGTTTGGGGCTTTTTATACCCTAGAATTTGGAGGAGAAGGGTATATAAAAGTGAAGGAGAACCACCATAGAAAACGAAAATGGTCTAAAAGCAGAAGAGGAAGAGGAAGAGAGATAGGACCGTAGTGGAAAGATTGGAGAAAAAAACAGAAAGAAAGAAGAGATTGAGGGAGCAAGAGATATGGAAGATTGGAGAAGAGAGATGAAGAGAGAAGGAGAAAGTGAGAAAATGAGGGGGTCGATTTGGATTTCAAATTACAAAGCTAAGGCCTATTGCTGAGGGCAATGGAGGTGAGGGCACGTGGGTGAGTGAGCTGACAGAGTCTAGGAAGGCGACACATCAGCAAAAGGAATATTTTTTCATTGCTATCATGCTATGTATAGAAAAATTGTAACATTTGTGACGATTTATTAAGACCGTCAAAATAAAATCGCCAGAAATTTTTTTTTTTTTTTTGTAGTGATGGTTCATGCTAGCATAGTGAATCTCCTTTGTATTGATGGTTCATGTTAGCAAAGTGAATCTCCATATCTCTGAGAGAGTGCTTGCTCATCTTCCTTTCTTTTATGTACAGTGCCATAACTCGTTCGAGCTCATTGTCCCAATATTTCTTATAACCCATTTATCAAACTTCAGGCTTTCTTTAGGTCTTATGCTAAGATCAACCCACTCAAGCTTTCCTTTGTAGTGTGATGCCAATAACTTAGGACACACATTGTGTTTGCCACAAAGAGTGATGTATTTCATCTTATTACACTTTAGGTTGAATGGACACCCAAGATAATAGTGCACGTGATCAGTGGCGGATCTAGGACCTTGGGTCAGTGGCGGTAATTTATTTAAAAAAATAAAAATTGATAATAGTGGGTTCAAATATATAAAATTAAAGAGTATAAAATATGAAAATATAAAACCATGAGTAGTGGATTCAAATATATAAAATTTGGGGTCAAAATATAAAACTATTAGATGATTATATGTAATTTTATGACAAATACTATTGATTTTATTGAAATGAGGGGGTGCATTTGTCAACCCTCACTTCCAAATAGGTCCGCCGCTGCATGTGATACCTCCATACATTTTCTCTAGGTGGATGATAGCTTCATGAAATTCGACAAATACATATACATTCTCAAGCATAGTTTTGAAAACCAAACCAATTGGATTTATCTATCTAAAACAGAGAATTGGTTTGGCAACCAATTCATTAACTCTAAAAAATCTTACCATTCGAGAACTAGTAAGAAGTAATCAAGAATCAATCAAACTACTCCAAAACTGGTGAAAATAAGTACAAAACGATGTAGAAAATTGATACAATCCAGTATTTTATTTATTGTTTTTAAAAAATTAATCTAAATATTTTTAAGCTAAATAAAAATAAATATTTAATAATGGTTACAAATTGGTATAATTTCATTTATTTATTGTTTTTTCTTATAAAACTTATAATTTAGTCATTTATATTAACTTTTTATATCATTTTCTTATCAATATTAGATCAATTTATCATTTTTTTAATTCTAAATGTAAACTTGATATTATTCACGGATATTGTTGTATTGATTTAATTTTAAATTAACCTAAATATTATGATATATTAGATTTGGAGTTGTTATTGTTAATATAAGTTTAACTAGGATTCAATCAACTAATATGTTGTTGGTTTGAGTGAAATTGATCTTAGTCCCCTTAATTGAGATATCAGATTCAAATTTTGTGGATGAAAAAACATAGTTGAAAGGAGAGATTCCAATAAAGATGATTAACCAAGTTTTTTAACATAGATTAATCATCTTCAAAGCTTATAAATATTACAGTCCAATATTAATGTTATGATGACTCAAAAAACTATGATTCAATTCAATCACACTTGAACTATCTAACCTCGTATTAATATTTTAACCAATTTAATGAACAATCCAATTTTAAAAACATTAATTGATCAAGGATAGTTAAAAAATAAACAACTGTCAACCGCACACAATTAGGGGCGGATCTAAATTAAAGTGAGGGTATGTACATGCACCCCCTCACTTTAAAAAATTACATATAATTATCTAATATTTGTATATTTTTTCCTTCTAATTTTATATATTTAAATCCATTAACAATAAAATTATGTTCAACATTTATTCCAATTAGATATGTATAATAATGATAATTATTAATTTCTATTTTTTTAAATAAATTGTCTTGATTGACATCCTAAATCCACACAATCATTGTGTAATGACCCTGTATGTTGGTAAAAGATGAAAGACATGAGTCACATATCAGTCTACTACTTGCAGAATTCACATGGTAAAAGTTGAAAGACGTATGAGTCACATATCAGTCTACTACTTGCAGAATTCACATTTCAAATCACATCATATATATTTTCAAGCCTAACATGTACCATAGATTTTACCAGGTTAAAGCCTTCCAAAGGGATTTTATTATACCTAGCGGCATTTGTACTACTATTATTCACTATTATTGTACGTACTATATATTCACTAACGTCTAGCGGCATTATTGTACTATTATTCATTAGCTGCCTTCAGTATACAAGTTTTATTTTTCCATCTCACAAGCAAAGTCCTACACATGAGCTTTTATCATTTACTAATCTCATTTTTGATCCTGACGAAATCAAGGCATGATTTTCCTTTTAGCTCACGTGAAGTAAATGCTTTATAATAATCTCCAACAATAATTCTTTTGAACACTGCAGGTCTTTCAGAAGTAACAAAACTTGGTGTTGGGCCTATAACTCTGTTCACATGAGGCCTGTGAAATGTGGCAATGAAAATTCTCTCTTTCTCCGAGTTAATTTGCTCGATGTTCAATGCTCCGATAGATCCCATTTGTCAATATCTACACAGACCATGCATAGATTAAAATACCACACACAGTGACAGTACTATGCTACCAGTTAAAACTTGGAATTGTTAAAGTACATTCAAAGTTGTAGCTTTCAAATATGTTCCTTTTAAATAACAAATGGATGTATATAAACAATTTCCATTTGTATATATAATAAATGGCAAAGTCATTTGATTGAAATAAATCTTCAAATATGTAATCTAGCAGTACATTTGGTTCAATCTTAAGAAATATTGTCATACGCTCAATGATTGTGAAGCAAAGCTTTTTCAGTTCCAAAGAATAGTTCTCTAAATTATCTCTGCAATGAAACAATGTTTGTTTGAGTTATATGCCAACATATTACTCAATTTTGTAGTAGTTAAAAGGATATACACTGAGAGTGGAAATAACCTCAATAGTTGGGGAAAGTTAATTAGGAAATAAGCGAGGATTCCTTGCATTTATTGGAAGAGTGTGAATGAAGAACATATCGGCCCATTCTAGCTTTTGATCCTCAGATACAACAAACAACTGGCCAAAACCCTCCAATTCATCTGGGGTTTTCCAAAATTGCTTCTTATTTTCCATTGGAAGATTTAAGAACTCTTGAACATCTCTCTTCACATTTTCTACCACTGACGGGTTGACTCCATGATTAATTAGCTGTAAATAATTTCTGTATTATAAATCATATAAAACTAATAAAATAAAAGGATAGATGACTATTTTTATCTGTAAATTGAAGATAATTTAGATTATAAAAGAACCCAAATTCTGATTTACACTACTACAAAAAGTATATATTACGACAGCTTATTTACGACGGTTGCTTGAAAACCGACTTAGTAGAAGAACCGGTGGCATTTTTGTAATTAATTGAAGACTAATACATTAACGAAGTCGGTTAACAGAAAGACCGTCGTAGTTTCTGACCATTCAACTACGGTTATCCGAAAACCGACCTTATATTTGAAGATTCAAAGTCGGTTGGGCTAATAACCGACTTTGATTATTTTTAAATTAAAAATAAGAATCAATTAACTTTCCCCGCCCCTTTGTT
>PYAF01001443.1:50567-62789 GCA_007407185.1 Glycine tomentella
GAATAAAAGTGGTAGGAAATAAATGCAAATTATTTTCACATATTTACAAAAAGAAAAAAATAAAATTCTAATGACTAAAAAAAGGATAAAATAGAGAAATTATAAGGACTATTTAAAAAAATTATAAACACAAAAACAAAACAAAAAACAATATAATTCAACAACCAAAAACATTTAAGTCTTATTTAAAATATAAATTAATTATTTAATAGTTAAATAATAATAGTAATAATAAATAAATAAATAACGAACTTTAAATTATAGTTTAACTAAAATTATGATTTGATTATTATTTTTTTATTTTAAATATTTGGTTATTAATTAATTTTTATATTTTGTTTGAATGAAAATATAATTAATAGCTTAATTTGTGGTTTATTTAATTAAATTATTTTTTTTTGCAAAAAAATGGGTGGTGGAACAAATCCAATGAATTTTGTTGAACCCAATAAAATCCAAAGAGGGGGGACTCGGTTTTAAAATTTTAAATTTGTAGTTCGAGACTCAAGTCCATCTTATGTCTTTCATGACACAGACTAAGTAGAGTCAAACTCATCCTCGTCACTTACTATTGTATAGTATAACTATTTTCAATATAAGATTATTTTGTACCGACAATACATGAACATTAAATTTTTACTTTCTTTTTTGGCTAAATGTCACTTGTGGTGATTATAAAGTTTGTAAAAGATGACCGAGATTAACAAAGTAGGTGGTTGAATGTATTTTAAAAAGATAATGACAATTTTAGTTATCATTATTTTAAATTAACTATTTTAAAATTTAAAATTAATGACACATTAGTGTTTGTTATAAAAAAATAAAAGAAATGACTAAAATAAAACTTTCGAAAATATAAAAAATTAAAATGAAAATTTAAAAACTTAAATAATCAAAATAAACTTTTAAAACTTAATATACCAAAATGAAATAATACTAAAACATAATAGATCAAAAGTGATATTTAAACTTTTTTCTTGTGAATCAGTGAATGTGTGTTTGTGAAAATGAAATTTAAATCTAAGACCTAGTAATAATTAATTAGGATCTTGCTAAATAATGTTCTTAAGATATTGATTAAGAAACTAAAAGAATAAAGTATTTATTATGAATATTATAAGAGTATAAAAAATCAGAAACAATTCAATTTTACACATCTCAATAAAAAAATTCTCTTTCAAATTCTTTAACTACTGTCTACTATCTCAAGAATACTCGTTAGTATTTATCTGATAATTATTCAAAATTCTCGTTGTGAAGCCAACCCTAGTATATAAATGAAGGCATATTCTTTTAAGTAGGTAATGTAAGTTTTTTTTTCTTTCAAAATTATGTATTAGTGTTCAAATATATGGTGGCGTAGTAGCAATTGGCCTAGATGGCAACAAGCTAGATGACCCAGGTTTGAGTCACGAGATTGGAACTTAAATATATTTTTGATTTTCTTAATTATAAATAAACCTTCGGAGCAGTTGATCTGATACGGTTGAAGCAGTTTCACGTAAATGTCAGTTTTGAAGTTTAAAAAATCAGTATCTAACCCTCGAGTGAAGAAGTATACTTCTTGATCTATGTTAACAATAACCTGTCGAGTGTCGAAAAGTCACCTTTCCAAATTGTCGAAATTGACATTTTACACAATAACCTGGAAACTATTGCGGCAAAAGTTGAAAAAGGTTACTTGTGATTTGAGATTGAAAAGTTTATATATATATATATATATATATATATATATATATAATAAAATAATTCAGCATAGAGTACAATATAATTTTTTCTATATTTTTTATTTAGCTTTTGAAACCTAAAACTAGTCTTGACAAAAGATATCAAGGACTAAGGAGGTGAGTAGTCCATACGAAAGTATAAGTGTGGTTGCCGATTGGGAAAGAAAATTCGGTAAGGTGACTAGTTAATTTTTTTTAATGAAAATTAATCCATAAAATCGTTAAATATTTTTCACTAATTTCATGACACCACTATAAAAAAGATAAGCGTTATGATGGATTCTATAAGTTGAACTTATTAATTTGTTTCAGAATGTTGATATGATCCATGCTTTAAAAGAGACCAAATTTATTTATTTATAGTAATTTTGAAGGATCAAACTGATAAGGAATGTCAACAATTTATTTACGTTTTAACTATCAATCTTCAAATTATTTAAAATATTCAATTTGATCCCAAATTTTAAAAGATTCAATTTGATCTTTAAGTTTTTTTTAAAATATACCAATTTGATTATTTATGTCCAATTGTGGTAATGTCGTTAGGATTACAAATTCTAACAATTTTTGTCTACGAATAGTGGCTGTTTTTAACCGATATTATATTGATTATTTTTTTTTTAAAAAAAATAAATATAAAGATGCTAAAAACTTGAATCATATTTCAATACCCCAACGCTCCAATCATTAATACACAAACAATTCAAAATAATTTCAATACCCCACCCCTAAATCAAATCTCGTAAAAGAAAATCCAAGGAAATTATTTCACTCTTTCAATTCGAATCTATGAACTCTCTCGTCTCGTTTCTGCTCACGCAAGGGGTGTTGGTATGTGTTGTTTCAGTTTTTATCAAGCATACAAGATGGTTTGATTTTGATATATTTTTCAAGCTTCATTGTTTTGTCAGTATACAAGAATTTGAGGCAATGATATTTTAGGATATAAAACCAGCAGAAAAGAACATGTGCTACAAAGGTCATTTCCCTCATTTTCTTGATTCAGTTTGTGACAGAATGTTGACATTTTGGGATCTTGGTGACCGATTTGTGATTGTAGGTTTGGTCATAGAAGGAAAGGAGGGAGGATCGACAGTGTAAGTGTCGTCCACGTGTTCTTGGAGGGGGCAGTGATGGGGTTTCAACCCTTTTTCGTTGCCGAAAGTGAGGGGTTTCAAACCCCTTTCGAAATTACATTAAATCATAAATATAGTAAAAATTAAAAATCGTTCTATTTATAAAAAAAACCACCGACGTCAACTTAATTAGATGGAAAGGATCAAATTGATACATTTTAACAAAATTTGAGGATTAAATTGAATCTTTTAAAAATTTGAGAATCAAAATGAATCTTTTAAAAGAATTTGAGGACTAAATTGATAATTAAACTTGTATTTATTTATAATAATTTTCAAAGAGACCATTTTTTATTAGATTTGTTCCATAATTTTCAATGAGATTTTTATAACTTATAAATTGATCACTATATATCAATAGTAGTGCTAATTTCAAAGAAACCTAATTTATTTCTTTATATTAATTTTGAAGGATCAAACTGACCGGGGATGTCAAATTTAAGCATCAATCAAAAATTGATGTTTATTCTATTCATCCCAAGCAACATCATACACACCTTTTTCATTTACCAATCTTAATTTTGGATCCTAACAACGTCAAGGCATGATTTCCCTTGTAGCTCACGTGAAACGAATGTTTCGTAGTAATCCCTTACAACAATTCTTTTGAATAATGCAGGTCTTTCGTCAGTAATAAGGCTTGGTAATGGGCCTATAACTCTCTTCATTTGAGGTCGATGAAATGCAGCAATGGAAATTCTCTCTTTCTCTGAGTTAACTGTCGCTCGATGTTCAACGCTCATATAAACTCCATTCGTTATGATCTGCAAAACAATTTAATGTAACAAAATATTTCTACTTAAAAGAAAAACTCAGATTATATTCTTTTTTAGGCCATGACTATACTCATCGGCTCATCCTATTTGGGACATTAGGTGTTTAAATAAATTCTTAGAGGCACTAAGGTTATGTTTGGATAAAAGTTGAAAAGTATTTTTGTGGATTTCGATGTATATTTCCAAATTTCAAAACACAAAATAAAAAGAAAAAAAAAACTATTATTTAAAGGTATATCCATTTTTCAACCACATAAAATTTGCGCGCATGCACTTAAGTTAGTTAAATGATCAAGCTTTATGGTTTAGTATATATTCAAATTCGTTTATATTTTTACACAATGAGATAGACATTTAAATATAAAATGATTAATTAATTTTCTTTCCCTAAAAGTTTTCAAAAATTAATTTTAGTTCCTGAATAAAGGTTTGACCGATTAAGGTATGTAAAATTTTAAAAAATTCGATTTTTAGTCTCTGAAATCCCATTTTATAAATAAGAAAATTGGAGTTCCAACTTTTATTTAGATACTAAAAAATAAATGTTTAAAAAGTATACGAACCTTAATTGGTTAAAAAAATTAAGGATTAAAAATCTTAAATAAAAAAGTTGAGATGTCTTGAGTAATAAAACTTTTGTTCGAAAACTATAAATGAAATTTAAAAAAGTTTAGGGTTTTTAAAACTTAGTTAACCCAATATAAAAATAAAGGTTTGGGAACGATTTTGTGTCAACTATACCTCCAACATATCTCCAATATTGACGACAAAGCTATTAGGGAGGGGTTTAACAGGAATCCATTTTCCATCTTTTTTTATTTCAAGGCCATCCACTTCATTGACTTGGAAAAGCATGGTAAGGGGACCAGCATCGGAATGAGGATTTAGTCCAATGACATTTTCTGGTTGGGGACATGGAGGATATTGATTCCACCTCATTGCTTGAGATATATCTTCAAACACCTCTAGCATTTCATTTGGATCGATCTTAAGAGCTCCTGCTATACGTTCAATGATTGTGACAAAAAGTTTTTCCACTTCTAATGAGAGATTCCCTAAATCATCTCTGAAATGAAACAATTAATGTATATTAGAGTGTCCTACAAAATCACCCAATATGTTGTCTAACAAGGGATAGATTTTATACGACTGGGAAACAAAGGCTTGAACATGTTTGGTCCCTCTAATTTAATCGCATGTCTTTTTTAATCCTCCAAATTAAAATCTGTATTTGTTAATTCATCAAATTTGTAAAATACTTTTTTAGTCTCTCATGTGTTCAAAAATCGTTTTAAATGGGCATTCAAACTGCAAAAACTCAGTTAGAATGGGCTAAAAAAGAATTTCACGAATGGGGTAGGACTAAAAAAAATACAAATTTTACTTTAAAAGACTAAAAAAGATAGATTTCAAATTTAAGAGACTAAAAACATATTTAAGTCGAAAAACAAATTCTAAGAGAGTGTAACTAACAATTAACCTCAATGGTTGGGGAACACAGGGAAATAAGTGAGGATTCCTTTCATTTATTGGAAGAGTTTGAATGAAGAACATATCTGCCCATTCTAGCTTTTGATCCTCAGAAGTAACGAAAAATTGACCTAAACCTTCTGGATTTCCTGGGGTTTGCAAAAATTGCTTCTTCTCTTCCATTGAAAGATTAAAGAACTCTTGAACACCAGTTTTCACATTTTCCATCAATGAAAGGTTGATTCCATGATTAATCAACTGTAATTAATTGTCGTCAAAGCAGAAATTAGTTACATTCAAGAAAATTAAATTTATTTCCTTTTTATAAACTATTTCAATAACTTTATCTACATCAATGTGTTGAATGACATTCACCAAACTTAACAAACATATTATCCTCCGGTCTCCACTGGGATAAGCCCAATGGTTAAGAACTTTCTACGTTAGTCTCTTTGTACTATATATTGAACTCGAACATGGAGAACTATGTACCTTGCAATTTTCATTGGTCCGAGTCTAGTGCTTGTCCCGACTGGACAAGTGCTGACTGACTCAATCCAAAATGTAGAGAGAGGGTAGCTGCACCCTTAATGCCTTATCTTATATCCCCCAAATCCCGCTAGGCATAATCTAAGCATATCTTAACTATATCTAGATCATATCTTACTAATCATATCTCTATCTCCAAAAATTATGGAAGTAAGATGCAATTAGGTATTTTAATAATTATAGAATCCTATATAAGTCGCCCTCAACTCAAGAACATGACAAAATACACTTTTATGCTCTAGATATGATGACCTAAATCCTATGAAAAGCCTATACTGACATAGTATAAAATCAAATTAGTGATAAAATTAGTATTATATGCAAAAGTATAATTTTGGCTTAAGAGTGTGCATAGTTTCATTTTTAATTTTTATATCACATAATTTGTTAAAATAAATTAGACTTAAATTTACTTTTAGTCTCTATAATTTTATGATTGTTTAATTTTGGTTTCTACAAAAATTCTATTGGACATTTGGTCTCACGTTTTTAAAATTTAACAATTATGATCATGTTTTAGTTTATTAACAATTTTTTAATGGAAATTATTATCGTGAAACGTGTTTAATGATGTGATATTAACTTGTTCATGTGATCAATGTCACATATGCTAAAATGACACTAACTTTATGTTGATGTGACACTAATATTATGATGACATGATAATAATAATGTGCTAATATGGTACATTATTATGTTTATTTGACTGTCATGTTATCTATCATGTTAGTATAATACAATTACTAATATGTCACGTCAATATTTTTTAGAGACTGATTTAAGAAAAATTTACTTTAATCTGATCTTATTTTACCTAGGTGGACTCTTTTTTTTTTTATCCATTGGAAGAAGTTTTAACTAGTAAAAGTTAACATAAAACAAGAGTTATAATTCAAACCTGGAAGAAACCCCATTCCTTGCATGCATGGTCTAGCTTTTCTAGCTCCATTATGTCTTCAGATAACAAAATACTCAGGTCAATGACGGGAACTTGTGGTAAAGGGGTTGTACTAGAAATAATAGGAGGCTCTTGATTTGGTCGAAGATATCGCTCTGGAACTTCGGTCATGGGTTGCTTTGCTAGCTCATGCACTGAAGGCACCAACAGACAGGCTCCAATCTTGGACATTTTCTTTTAATATTGAATCCTCTTAATTGTTTGGATTGATCTGATTTCAAGCCCAAATGTCCCACCGAGATGTGAATAAAGGTTAGACCCAATTGGAGACATGTAACTTTGGAGAATTAATGTTTTAAAAAATAAGAGTGGTGATATTTGAATATTTATAAATCTCTTATTTTTCTCAATCTCTCTACCTGTGATATCATATTATGATTGTATGAGTCACTTATATGTGGTCTCTTTCTATCCTTCTCAAGGTACACCAAAAAAATAATATATATGGCCAAGAATCATTTGCCAACTAATATTGCTGACCAAAAAAAGGTAAGCTAATACTATTATAGAGTAAAAAAATTAAAATTAACATTTTATAATGAAAAGTAATTTCTATGCGCTATTATTTTTAAATAATTTTACACTTGTATTTTTTATTTATCTGTTAGCAGATTATTTGAGGGTTTAATGTCTCATTAAACTTAACACAGAAAAATACTTTATATAAAAAAATGTGTCAACGCACATGATTGAATAACAGTGGTTATTTGTTAACCTTGAAATGTGTGTTCACAACAAAATTACATAATTATGATATTTTTCGTATAGAAATTAGTATTTTTTTAAAAAAAAAAATTGTCACGCACACAGATATATTAGTCTAGCAAGCTTGGATATTCAAGGATATAAAATAATTTTACAAGAAAATAAACAAAGTAGAGAAATTTGATAGTAATCTTGAAAATTGAAGGGGTTTGATACTATTGTTTTTTTAAAATCTTTCTCTTTTCCTTTCTGCTGTCTCTCTTTTTAGTATATGTGCTCAAACTTATTCTACTCTTAACCCCAAAAAATAACTACCAAAAGACCCTTAATTTTTTTTTTTAAAAAAATACCTTTATTCAAACATCTCAAAATTTGCAGAACAGGATTAACCAACTAATTTAGCAACCATGCATCAAACTCAGAGATCTGTCAATATATATTTGTTATAAAAAGACTATCCAAATTTTACACAATAATATCCGAATATATCTGATATAGCTGCTGAACAAATGACCGTACAAATGGTGGAAGTAAACAAATTAATCATTCATTTTCTTATCGCAATGAATAGTATAGCAATTAGTAATTACTTATATCTGTTAAAAATCTAAACAAAATTTCATTAATCATAGCCACTTACTGAGTGATTCTTGCATAAATGTAACTTTAAATCTCTATACTTGAATGGAACCAATCAAAGCAATTGATCAGGAGAACCAAATAAAGGAAGAAAGAATTGAAGGGCAAAGGCCAAAACCAAAACCAACTAGTATCAACATCTACATATCCAAAACATCATGAATATAACATCACCAAGCCATTTTAGCCTACACAAATCTTATAATAATGCTATCATAATCACAATTTGAAGTGGGGATAATTGCAGGTACAGTTCTACATATTCAACTTTGATTTTATTACATTCATCAACCAAGCAGGGTTAATGGTATCTCCAAGGAAGAAAATAGATACAATTGAGATAGGTACCTTCTCTAACTAAAGCATAAGATTGCTTAAACAATGATTTGAGATATAGCACGTACTCCGTAAGAACAAATGAAACTTTTGATGATTAGTGTTAATTTATACATGTAAGGAGAATAAGAAAGTTGTTGATCAAAGAAGAAAGTAAGAACAACTAGCTTCCTCAATGTCAGCGTTGTGTACTGAAGGACCCACAGCCTAATTAAAAAATATACCGATTGATAAGTATAAACTAATACGCATTTTTATAATTTTATGATAAAAACCTTGTTACGGATCTAGCTTATGGGCTGGAAAGTGTTAATCACAAAAAGGTCCATTAAGAGTTCAATATTTCAAAATCTTAACAGTATTTAAGGAGATCTAAAATATGCATGTATTAATCACTGAAGAGTATCACAACAAATAAAGATCGTGATTTCAATTGTTAGAGATTTTAGTCTAATAAATCGGAAGAAAACATCAGTACGTCTTGATGTAACTCACTTATAAATAGGGGTTATATTTATGGAGAAAGGTACACACTTTTTTGACCTTACTTTTCTATTAACATTGTGCATACACCTCACCACCATTAGTTGAGTATTGCTTTAATAGTGAAGTGCAGTGTTTATATTCTCTGAAGTATTTACTCCCATAAATACCTTTGAGAGAATTAGTGATCCAATATCAAAGTACTAGCGAACTTGCATGACATTCTTGTTTGTAAAAACAGAACAAACCCTTTAATAATTTAATAATAATAAATTAAAAAATATTTATGACAATCCCAACAAATATTTATTGTCAGCGTTATCCATATACACTCACATCATTGGAAACTACCAGAATTAATCAACTTTTCAGCTAGCTAGTTGAAGGAAAATCGCCCTAATTATCAATAATTAAAATTCAATAGAGATGTTTTAACTTACTTTTACATTAGGTTGACAAATATACTTAGCTTACTTTGTTAACGAATATCTATAGTTATTTATAAGGTTTTTTTTTTTGTTACATTGGGTTTATTTATCCAATGTTTTTTAATTAAGATAAACTTCGTGTCCAATGTGTTACTTAATGAATTTTGTCCAAAGTTTTTGAGAAAATCTAGCATCCAATGTCCAACGGAATAAAGACTCTCACAAAAGAGAGAAACCTAGCTCTCACAAAGGAGAGAAAAAAATTGATACTTTATATTAGGTAATTTAATTTTCCATTTACTTAAAAAATACTATTATTAACGAAATTAATTTTGAAACGCTAAAACAATTAGTTTAATTTAATTGTTTGATACTAGAATTGACATTGAATATTAAATATATTTTTTTTTATCTAAATCACATGTATTTTTTACTGAAGGTAATCTTGTCCAAATTAAGTACAATTATTATGGATGACAAAACTCCCTATCCAATTATTTAACATAATTGTGTACCCAAGTTTAAAACCCAAAACCTCTAGATAATCCAACGTCAGTAGATCTAAATGTTTATTGAATATTTAATACTAATATGTCCTAATCTATATTTGTCATAAGATTTTGTGATTGTGCTTGTAATCTGTATTGAAAGTTTCAATTTTCAAGATCTAGTATAAAAAAAATTCTGATAACAATAACAATATAATACAAAACTGGGTGGAGTATACGTTTGGTAATAAGATCAAAAACAGATTTGGCATCTCATTCACGTTGATACTAAATTAATATATCCCAAATATAATTTAAAAGCACGTTGCAAGTAAACCTTTCTATTCAAAGGAAAAGTACAGCTTGTATATGAGAGAACCTAATCTGATAAGTACTGAATAATTTTGTAAATTTAAATCAATAAGGCCAATTCAATAATGAATTTGTTTTCGTTTCGCGGATATCGTATTGTAATGGTTACCCGCTCCGGCCACACAACCCTGAACTTCATAAACGGGCATGTATAATGTATTAGGTAGATGTCATTCTTTTGTTTTTTATTAGGAGATAGTATATGTATGGCATATTAACGGACTAAACATCAATTATGCATTAGGAGCCATTAATGAATTATATTATTTTCTAATTAAATTATTTATATAAATTATCACGTATTATTAACATAAAATATAATACAATCTTATCAAAATCAGAAGAATTAATCCAGCTTATATTTTCTTTTGTCACATTAAATAATAATAATAAAAATAAAAATAAAGAAACGGAAAAAAATAATTATGGACACTAAACAAGCTACACTATTAGAAAAATGGATTTTAACATCGCTAAGTTAATATCGATTTTTGATAAAATCGATGTTAACGAAAACGCGGTGGTAAATTCATAATTAATAGGATCTAGTTAGCATCGATTTTCTTAAAAACCGATGTTAACGTGTTCTGTTAACATCGATTTTCCTAAAAACCTTCAAAACTGATGTTAACAGATACACGTTAACATCGATTTTTAAGTTTCTTTTGGAAAACCGATGTTAACAGAACATGTTAACATTGATTTTTAAGATTCTTTTGGAAAACTGATGTAAACAAATACACGTTAACATCGGTTTTTAATGTTTTATGGAGAACCGATATTACCATAACAAGTTAACATCAATTTTCTTTGAAAACCGATGTTGTTCAGAAGATATTCAACATTGGTTTTTCATTGAAAATCGATGTTGTTATTGTTATTATAAAAGCGCTAGCCCCCAAATTAAAAACCCTTCACTCTTGTGCCTATCTGTGACTCTCACTCTCAACCTTCACTGCTCGCGTTCTCTCAGCCTTCATTGCTCGCGTTCTTCACTCCTATTGTCACTCTTACGGTGGTCTTGGCGCTTCGATTCTCGCTCTCGATTTGCTTGCAGCTTACATTTCACTTTCACTCTCACTCGCGCTCAGGTACTCTCTCTAGCTCTGTTCTCTCGCGCTCAGGTACTCATACTCACTGATTGCTATTCAATGTTTATGTTACCGCCATGGATTTCCAAAGTAGGAGGCTTCATTTGCTTGAGACCGTTCGTGGTTGCCATTTTTGGTGTTAGCTTCACAGGTACTTGACTTTATTTCATGGTTATTGGTGTTGCTTTATTTCACAGGTATTTTTGTTAAAAATATCTTAATTTTAATAAGCACCTTAATTTAGGGTGTGATATACATAAATTAATTTAAGATAAACAATTGGCTTTGATGTATGGTCATTTGTTGGAATTAGTTTTTGTTCTTGCCAAAATCTGGAAATTCCACGTGTGGGCTTGATGTGGCGTTGGTGGACTCCAAATTCTGTGATGCCAGAGTAGAATTAGAATTTGCTAGAGGAGGGACCAGCAAAACAAAGGAAAAACACTCTGACGCTTAAGTCAGAACATTAAATTTATAAAGAAGGACCAAGTGTGGACTCGGCCTAAAGAAAGGAGGATGAGAGACTTGGGTAATGTAAGAACCCTCATTTCTGTACTTTTATGAGGTGTTTTAGTCTAAAATTGATGGTTAGCAGGTGAAAATAGGAGAATTAAGCCGAACAGAAGGTATCGCGCCAACAAGCCTATGTACTACCGGAGGTACATAGGCTAATTCTACATGTGGCGCCAAGAGCGCCACAGGTGCTAGAAACTGGCGCCAAGAGCGCCATAGTGGCGCCAAGTGTAACACCCCCATATATTCCCTGTATCTGTGTATTTTCTTAGAAAAACGAATTCTTAGATAAATGACATAAATGCCCTTGGATATTTTTTAAAATGACCAAAATGTCCTTGAACAATTCCATAAATGACGGTTAGGTCCCTAGGATAAATGACTAAAATGTCCCGAACATTTGCCCAAATGACCAACATATCCTATAGCCCCGAAAAGGTCATATAAGCTCTAGTAAAGTCCTGGAAGTCTGATAAAATATAGAACAAGTTTAGACAAGAAATTATTGATGCTAATCGTGAAGAAAAACTATGAGATAGAATTATTAAAAA
>PYAF01001444.1:2551-32944 GCA_007407185.1 Glycine tomentella
TTGTAGGGAACTTGACAGTTCACCTGCTACTGCCCATTATGTTGGAGTCCATTTACTTGAGACTTACATTTTGTTATTTCTATTTTGTGAACATTATGATTATTATGCTTATTTCTTATATTTGTAAGGCCTTAGACTATTTTGACTGGCCTACTTATACTTGATTGTTATGCATATGTTGGTTGTGAACTGATTTTGAAATCTTGAGATTTTGATGAGTTTAGATTTAATCTAAAACTCTTGGTATTTATATTGTTATATTGATCTCAGAATAGATTCACGAGAATGATGGTTCACTTAGCTTGATTGCAAATGTTGTTTGAGTTTAATGTTTTCTAATTAAAACTCATTGATTGATCCGAGTTGATTGTCTTGGACTGGATGTGGATGATTCATGTTTGTTTGAACATTACACTGACTACCTTATTGGATTGTACTGTATGGTGAACATAGGAGGAGATTGTTGAAGATATTTAATATATATGTTAAATATTAATATGTTCACATACAAGCCCAATAGGTTATTGTATGGTTATATGGGTCCATATGGGCTAGAGCCCAATAGCCTATTATATTACTAGGATTTTCTCTAAGCTGGAGGTAACACTGTTGAGCATTCCAAATTCTGATGCCTCTTGCTGTAATACTTCAAGCACCCAACACTAAACCCTTCTCTCTCAAACCTCCTTACCTCCAACAAAACAAAGTATTCACACTATGAAAAACCTTCATAATCTTAATTATATTAAATAAGGTGGGTCGCTAAATTTACATAACAAAATACTTGCCGGAAACAAGTAACAGACAAACATATATAAATTTACATAACCTTGTGTCACTATACTGCATCATGTGGGAACCATATATAGATTGAATTTCCATTCATAGTCCTTTCTTTGACCTGTGAGCATAGGAGTAAGAAGACATATTTATTTCTCATTGAAAAGTATCTTCTACGTTCTTGGAGCCATCAAATTTTATACCAGAAAAGACTATACTGCATCACATGGGAATCTTAGATTGATAAGTAATTACCTTTATAGAAGCCATTTTGTTATGAGTACTTTCTTCTATTTGATCTCAGGCCATGTGAAAAGGAAGGTCAAATACATCCTGCAAGTAATAAACTCATTAATTTCATAAGGCAGTTTGACACAGGGAATAAAGAATCAACATTTAATAACCATCCATACCATTTTCCTAACCAATGGAGACTTAACAAATTGGCAAACAACAAACAAAAATATAAATAGAGTGAATAATCACTTGTATGATAGGTAAGAAATCAGGCAAAAATTATGACCATATAGAATTAAAGAACATATAATTACATCAGACAAGTAAAAAAGAATTGCCACAAGTGTTATAAGTCAAAACTATCCAAGCAAGAATTTTGAACTCACATTTGAGTTAGTGTCCACTTTGACATCAATTGTTGTCATCGACCAAATATAATTTACCTTTCCTGAGATATATATATATATATATATATAATTATTTTCATGTATAATTATATATATAATTAAAAATGAATATATCAGGAACATCTAAGTGCTGGCTGTTATTTATATATATATATATATATAATTATTTTCATGTATAAGTTTTCATAAAAATAAGCAATAATAAGAACAGCGCAAACTCACATTTAATAACCTATTCCAAGAAAAGCAAAACAAAACAATCATCAAAGCTTCTAACTCAATTATTCTAAATGTGCCTCTAGAGGTTTCAAGGAAATGCACAAAAAGCAATGATTTTTTTCTAAAAAATAATGAATATATGGAAACAAAAAAAAAAAAACATTTTCCATAGTCAAATTTAAACAAGAAAATCTACTTCAAAGACAAATAAATAAATATTATGTAATATTCTTAAACGGATTGCCTCTACCCTCTAACAACTATGGATCTTCCACTTTTCTTCCAGAATCATTGCAAACGAAGCTCCACGGCCACCATATTTAATTAATGAATTCGTAGAAAATCTAATTAATAACTTACTTGAATGGTGAAAACGAAACCACCAAGTTTCAATATACACAAGATTTATGGTATGCAATTACAGAGGCCAATTCTCATGTCTATTTCAAGGGTGTTTTTTTTCCTGCACTTTCCATATTGCTTCTGGTGAGAGGTGCAGGAATATGGGAAGCAATTTGGGAAATGCACTAAGCAATTACCCAATTTACATGTAAATATTGGATGCAATTAGAAGCTTTATTTGTGGAAGTGGAAGTGGTGATGGTGAACTTGTGGTCATTCTAATAATCCTTGAACAGAAGATCTGAGTTGCGATTATCAATATAAGTGAGATATTTATGCAACTTAACAAATGAAAATGAAAAACACAAAAGAAAAAAATGAATGATTCGAAGGAAAAATTGGTTACCGCGAGCTCTCTTGCTAATGTCAGAGTAGAGGCCTGGACCTTTCACCATGATTTTCCCGAGAAAACTGAAGCGGAAAACACTAACATTGGGGAGGAAGAGTGTTCCTAAAAAAACATAAAAAATAGATCCAAGAAATTAGATCGCAGGATCTTTCTCAAAAAAATTACATAATAGATCCAACAAATCGAAAATAAGAAATTGAAGAAATTAAAAACAGATTCGTCACAGCCACATGCGGCCTTGTCTCGCACCTTTGACAACCATCTTTTTGCAACATATGCGTTGAGACGACTGACAGAGACAACCATTGGAGCTCTCGCTGCAACACATGACGAGGCTTCCATCCACAACGAAGCAATAGGTCTTGCCTTTAATGGAGCACAACAAAAAATAAGGAGAAACAAAAAACTTAAAACAAAAAAGGGAAGAGTTGCCTCGAGAATTCGAACAAGAGTTAAGCCGGGAGCTTATTCGATTCTCATCTGGATTCTCTTGAAAAGAAAAGAGTTAGAGAAATAGAGAGATCCAAGTCTCCGTAATTGGGAGGCATTGTTGTTAGAAAGAGAGAAAGAGAGGGAGCGAATAAATGAAACGAGTCTCTGGTTGGGTGCACAGGAACAACATCGATTTTTAAATTAAAAACCAATGTTAACATCAACTCAACAAGATCGGTTTTTTAAAAACCGATGTTAACATCGACTCAACAACATTGGTTTTTTAAAAACCAATGTAACCTCGCCACTTTAACATCGGTTTTTTAAAAAAACCGATGTTAACAAAATCAATTTATTTACAAAAATGCCACCGCTCTTTTGTTAACATTAGGTTTTATCAAAAATCGATGTTATAGTAGCGATGTTGAAAGTATCTTTTCTAGTAGTGGAGGTTCTAAACTGAACCAGTTGATGTAGAAATGGGAGATCAATTAGAGGATATGATTCGTGATCTAGGACAAGAGCCTTTTTAGCAAGCACATGTCCCTATGTATGATACATTGGAAAGTGATTCGAAGAATCCTTTGTATTCAGGGTGGAAGAAGTCATTGATGCTATTGTCAGCAGTGTTAAGTCTGGTTAATGTGAAGGCTAGATATGGGTAGAGTGACAAAAGCTTCACTTCACTTCTTAAAGTAGTGCAAGATATGCTTCTTGAGGAAAAGACGTTGTTACTATGAGGCGAAGAAGATTCTGTGTCTGATGGGTATGGATTATCAGAAAATTCATGCATGCCCTAATGATTGGATACTGTACAGACATGAGTTTGAAGAAATGCGTAAATGCCCCAGGTATGGGGTATCATGGTACAAAGTGAAGGATGATGATGAGTGTAGCAATCACGAAAGCACAAAGAAAGGCCCTCCAGCGAAGGTGTTGTGGTATCTTCCGATCATTCAAAGATTTAAGCATATATTTGATAATGAAGATGACGCAACAGGTCTTATATGGCATGCATATGTGAGGAACTACGATGTAATGCTCCGCCATCCGGCTAATTCGTCGTAGTGGAAGAAGAATAATCATTTGTATTTAGATTTCAAAAAAGATGCAAGAAATCTTAGGTTGGACTTGTGACTGATGAAATGAATCCCTATGATAGTTTAAGCACTCAGCACAGTCCGTGACCTAATTTGTTAGTAATTTACAACTTGCTTCCTTGGTTGTGCGGGGATTATCGTGTTTGATGGGTATCAAAATGAGACATTCAAGTTGCGTGCAATGCTATTTTGTACCATTAATGACTTTCCAGCATATGAGAATTTGAGTGGATGCAGTGTTAAGGGCCATCATGCATGCCCTATATGTGAGGAAGAAACAAGTTATTTACAACTCAAAGATGGAAGAAAAATAGTATACACTAGACATCGATGTTTTCTGAAACCTTATCACCCTTACCGGCGTTTGAAAAAAGCTTTAATGGAATTCAAGAGCATGAAAGTGCGTCGATACCATAAACTACTCAAAAGGTTCTTGAGCGGGTTGAGGACATCAATACTATATTTGGAAAGACCCAAAAGAAGCTGACAAGTGAAACTTGCATATGGAAGAAGAGACCAATGATCTTTGATCTTCCATACTGGTACAATCAAGATGTTAGACATTGCACTGATGTTATGCATGTGAAGAAAAATGTGTGTGATAGTGTCATCGACACGCTTCCTAACATTTAATGGAAGACAAAGGATGATTTGAATACTCATCAAGTTCTAGTTGAGATGGGTATATGTGACCAGTTACATCCAAGGTCTAATGGTAACAAAATATACTTGCCTTCAACATGTCATACTTTGTCAAGAAAGAAGAAGACAAGTTTATCTTAGTGTCTACGTCGTGTCAAAGTGCAACATGGATACTCTTCAGATATAAGAGCCTTGTGCAACTGAAAGATCTTAAATTAGTTGGCTTAAAGTCTCATGATTGTCACTTCTTGATGCAACAAATGTTAGCCATGGCAATTCGAGACATTTTACCCAACAAAGTGAGGCACACCATAACTTGCCTATACTTTTTCTTCAATGCCATTTGTAGCAAAGTCATTGACCTATAAAGTTAGATGACTTGGAAAATGAGGCTTCTATTATCTTGTGTCAGTTAGAAATGTATTTTTCATTTTTTGACATCATGGTTCACTTAATTGTTCATTTGGTGAGGGAAAATAAATTGTGTGGTCATGTTTATTTACAGTGGATGCACCCGGTTGAGCGATACATGAAGATCTTAAAAGGGTATACAAAGAATCTACACCATCCTGGAGCATCCATTATTGAAAGGTACGTTGTAGAAGAAACTATTGATTTTTTTTAGAGTACATTGAAAAGGCAAAACTTGTTGGGCTTGCCGAGTCTCGACATGACGAGAGAGTGGGAGGTAAGGGTTCACGAGGGTTGCATGTTATAACTCCTGGTCTAAAGGAATTGCAACAAGCTCATTTGTGTATACTGAATAATAGTAATGAAGTTTTACCATACATAGTTCATCATGAAGCCTTAGTCAAGGAAAGTAACCCAAAAATGACCAAGAATAGGGCGTTGAAAGAGCATAACAAGACTTTCCTAAATTGGTTTAAAGATATAATCTTTAATGACGATAATGCTTCTGAAACGTTAAGGAAGTTAGTAGATGGGTCAAAACGAAATGTTAGAAGTTGGCAGGGATACGGTATCAACAAATATTCATTTTTCACCAAATTGCAAGACGACAAGAGTACAATGCAAAACAGTGGGGTCAGTCTTAGGGTTGAATCCCAACACTTTGCTTGTGTACATGATGACAATCCTTGTCTGGCGTCCATGCTTTACTTTGGAGTCATTGATGAAATATGGGAGCTTAATTATGTTAAATTCACTGTGTGTATTTTCAAGTGTAATTGGGTTGATAGCAATATCAGTTCTGCAAACCGATGAATTCGATTTACTTTGGTAAATCTTAAGAAGCTAGCTCATCAAAATGAGACTTTCATTATGGAAGAACAATCTAAACATGTGTTTTATGTTCAAGATCCTTGTGATGAAAGGTGGTTAGTGGTTTTACATGGAAAAACCATTGGTCTTAATCTTGACCTTGATAATTCAATCCTTGATGATTCAACCCTTGATAATTGTGTTACTCCTTTCTCCACACAAATGCCTAACATCAACAAAGAAAAAGAAGTTGACGACGTCCATGCAAATCGTAAGGATCATGAATAAAGGAGAATTAATTAACATTGTTTAATGTAATCCATTTTTATATTTACTTGTTTCCATATTTTAAACTACATAGCTTAATATACTTTTTAGTTGACTTTAATTAATGTTGTTTTTTAGCAAGCACATGACTACACCACTCAGCTCCCATCCTTCTACTGAGTCAGCACCTTTTTCATCTACGTCGAAAAAGACTAGAAAAGCAACACAGCTTAGATCATTAGCTACTAGACCCGTCGGCATGGAGAAACAACTGGTTCATGTGGATCTTGCCACTAGAAAAGCTTATGGTCCCCACAAAAAGAAATTAAGGACGTATTTGGGGATTTTCGCTTGAGCCAAGGTGGATGTTACATTTGTTAACTGAAAAGAAGTTCCTGCAACTCGGAAGGATTTGATTTAGAAGGACATTCAGGTATTTTAATTAAATGTTGAATGTTATTGTAATTGGTTGTACTAAAAATTGTAAAATGTTGAATGTTATTGACTAACTATGAAATGTAATTATTGTATCGTAGGATGAATTATATTCCAGAAGCATCCGACCAAAGGACGAAGAAGAAAATTCTTAAGACAATAGGAGAGCGATGGAGGCAGTTTAAGTCAGATTTGACTTCCAAATGGGCTTTGGCATCAGACAAGGAGGAGGACGTTGACACTGTATGTTAGAAGTATGGTATGAACAAAGAAACGTGGAACCAATTTTGTCTGAGTCGTAGAGATCCTTCATAGGAGGTTAGTTGACTTGCATTGTTTATGAATTTTACAGTTATACATTATTTTCAAGCGCATTTTGTTGACAAGTTATGAATTATAATTGTGATAGCAAGTTAGAAAGAAGGCTCAGGCCATCTAGAACTTAGACACTACCACTCACGTGTTGTCTCTTAGGGGTTATGATTTATTAGAAGAAAATTTAATGGAGGAAAAACAAAATAAATGATTGGAGGAAGCATCCCAATCCGAGGGCACGAAAACCACCATTCATCCTCCATCTCCCATTAGACGATACGTAAAGTGGAAGATGGCTTGCACCAAAAAATCAGGAGAGATGACATTTGAGGCGGCATGCGACATTGCAGATAGGATTGTAAGTTATTTTTTAATTTCAATTGTCAATCTTTATAACAAGGTAGCTTTGTCGTCCATGGACATCAAAATGTATTGACTACTGTCATTGGCGGCCAGAGCACTCTGGTTGTGTTCATGTTGCTAGAGCCAGTTTCAAGATCAGAAAATACTTTGTATTGGCTTAAGCAAGCTTACATATGTCTACGTCGATCAACCCATAAGAGCTGCATTGATTAACAAAAAATATTACCGAGAAGCTGACATAGAAAATCAGGGATGAGCTGGAACCGTGAGGTTGGTCTTGAGGTTGGTCCTTCTGTTGCCTGTATTAGCACAAAGGGAAGCTGTGTCGATCCCTCGAGGGTAGGACACAAAGACGGGTGCATTAGACAGGCAAAGGTTGTATGTTGATGACAAACCTCCGCGACTGGTTGCCCTTGGAAGAGTTTATGAGGGGTCGACAATCGTCCACAATGTCCCTTGGGGTAATGATCAAGTGAAGGTCGGTGTTGAGGAAGTTCGAGAAGCTAATGCTCACGTCCCGGTACCCATTCAAGAGGTTTAGTTCGTGGGGCAGGCCCTTAACACCTTCCTTGCTAGGCCGACACATCTTGTACAACCTTTTTCAAAACAAGTATTTCCTTTTGTTGTGTTTGTTATTATTAAAAAAATTTTATTATAAATAAAGCATTGAGTGTCATTTACTTGTGTTTATAAATTGTGTAGGATAAACAGGGACCTAAAGGACTGACAAAACTTGTAGATAGGCCAGAACTTGATGACGATCCTCGATCTATACCAAATGACTTTGGCAATCCTGTAGCTTTTCCTCAAGCCTATGTATGTGTCGTGGGATTCAATTGTGTTTGGGTTGTATAATGATGATGTCCCCTTGTACATAAAGCATGAAGATCATTCTAAAATAACACATGGTGGTCAATGTCTCAACATCTCTGTTATACAAATGTGTGAAAATAATAGGAATACTTCACAACAACCAAGAGGGGGGGTGAATTGGTTGAACCTTGATATTTTAAAATCAAATTCAAATAAGAGTTTCAGAATCTTTATCACTTATAAAACCAAGAAACCTTTTACTCAATGAAATAGCTCAGCCCAAAAATACAATAGATCAAAATAAAATCTGTTGAACAATGAATATGATTCAAAGAACTAAAGATCAATGAATAAGATGAGATTAGAGATATAGAAATAAGAACACAAATAATTTATATTGGTTCACTTCAAAGCCTGAAGCTACATCCAGTTTCTTCTAATTCACACTGAATTAGAATTCCACTATTATAAAATATTCTTACAAGCTTTTACAAGAGTCTCCCCTTTATCAACCCTAGATAAAGAACAGAAATCTAAAACCTTATTAGACTTCTAAGGAGAAAGATTCAGAGAACACTACTCTAATATTTATGCTAGAGAGCCCTTCTCTAGTCCCAAGCTATAAGAATCCTATTACAATAGCCAAATTCAACAAACTATGTAAACATAATTACAATCAATGAGTTAAGGAAAGAAACAACCTGATGATCCAATGAATGTCATGCATATGAATGAACAACTCAGGTTGAAATACAAAAACAAACTCAGAACATTCTTCTTCCTTAACCTTTGAAAGAAACTTCTTGCTTTTAGAATCACTCAAAAACCCATGAGTGTTTTAGTTGAAGCAAGAACTCATAGAACTCAGAAAATCACTTTGTATGTGTTTAGAAAGCTTGTGTATGCTCAGAATATGAATTGATCAAGTTACAAAACAAGCTGAGCCTTGGTTCTATTTATAACAAACTTTTGTAACTGTCAGTAATCAATTAAACGCGCCTAATAATCGATTAAAATGCTCATGTAATCGATTAAAACAACCTTGTAATCGATTAATGTGTTCTACAAATTTCTGGACATGAGCAACGAGCAAAATAATCCATTATTCCGTCTTGTAATTGATTAAGACAGCAAGATTCAAATTATCAAAATACACTATGTAATCGATTAAGATATTTGGTAATCGATTAAATCAGGAAGCTTTGTAAAACAAAATAAGCTATGTAATCGATTACAGCATTTGGTAATCGATTAAGACAGGAAGACCGTATTTTCAATTAAGCCTGTGTAATCAATTCTTCCAGAGAGTCTTAAAACCATGTACAATAATGTAAAGCTTTGTAATCGATTACTGTCTATTGGTAATCGATTAAAGTGTTTCAACAAAGCAGTGTATGTGAAAACAAAGGTTCGATAGGTAATCGATTACTTTGTTCATGAAAGTTTTTCCAGAATGAACCAAGAACAATTTAATATATTATATCTTTAATGTAATCGATTACAATAGTATAATATTTTTTTTCCAAAAACATTTACGTCAAAATAAAACCTTTGTAAAGAATTAAAAGCTTTGTTTGATTTTCATGAAAACCACTTTGTATGAATGCATGGATCAATCAGATTATTTTCCTTTTACATGAAATTCCAAGTCTTCAAGCATGTTGAAAGCACAAAACTCTTCTTGTATCAAAGACTTCCAAACATCATGAAGCTCCCCCTGTGTCCAACAATGTGGATTCTGTAAGTCACTTTACATTACATTACAGTATATAACATAACTGATTATTTTAAAATGATGCAAAATTTACTTTATTTTAACAACAATAGGCATATGAATGAGTTACGTTTACGATTGGGGAATGCCTCTATGTATGGATTCCTTGAGACACAGTCCATAATAAGATATGGGTAATCACAATTTGAATCTAAGGATTATATTAAGAAATGGATGCAGAATTCACAAAGAGATGTCTACCTAGGAGCCTACTTGAATGGGTAAGTAAAATTGAACAAATCAATTTAAATAATGTATGCACTATAATAACTTAATTTCTCCAATTCAGTGCACATTGGAAACTTGTCGTTATATGTCTTAAGGACAATGTTGTCATCTTATTAACATGTTAGTTGTATTTTGTAATACATTTACTTTATCATTAGTATTTGAAATCAATATTTTAATTGTACAATATGCATCCATGTTTCTCTTAACCAGTGCTTTAAAGGGATTCAATGATAGTCAAGGAAGTAAATCCAAGGCTATTGCTCAATGAGTAGCATTTAAAGTAAGTAATTTAAACAATGCTTGATGTCTTGAAACTTACATTTTATTGTTGTGTACAATAATTTTTGGTTAACTTTGAATATCATATTGAATTTAGTGTAATAAGCAAAGAGGAAGCACTGAGTGCGACTATTATGTGATGCATTGGATGTCAACGATAGTCCTATGAGGTTTCAAGGATAATTGGGAAATGGTAATTATTTTCTTCAAAACCAATTTCATTTGTTATACTTGTTATTATTTACATTGATTAAGTTATGTTTTATTATATCATTCGATATTTTACTAATGCAAGACCATTGGAACCAAAGAGAATAAAGGCAATTAGAATGTCGTGGGCAAGATGTTATCTCAGAGTTAAAATGGAAACACTAGGTGTTTAAGGAATTTTACAATTGTATAGATAGTTGAATTAAAATCGATTATAGTAGATGATTTTATGTATTGACATTATTGTTTTCTTTAACTATTTCTTATAATTGATAGTAATTATAGAGTAGTAATATCAAAATTTGTAATGTGAAATTGTCTGGATTGATATGTTTTTTTAATTTGCAGGTTTGGGTAATATTAAAAACAAAACAGTTAGGATATTAATTTTTGTTTACAAATAAAAGTTGTGGTGCAAAAATCAACATCAATTTTTGAAAACACAATGAATGCTAATCAAGTAAACCAAGAGGGAGGGAAATTGGTTTAAACCAAGAATTAAAAAATTTTCTAAACAATTTGCGGAATATGTCAAATGGATTGTATCACTTAAAATCTTTTAAAAACAAAATCTTTCTTCCAACCAAAATCACCCTTGGAATTCAAGTAATGCCAGAAAATACACCTTGTTGATAATTCCTTGATCACCCAATAACAGGCAATGAGAAAAGAACAAATTAAGAATAAAGAACACAATGATTTATACTGTTTCACCTCTCAACCTTGGAGGCTAAATCCAGGTACTTCCAACCCACACTAGGTTAGAGATTCCACTAAACAATTAATATTCTTTACAAGCTTTTTACAAAAGATCTTCCTTGTCAACCCTAGACAAAGATGTAAAATCTAAACCCTATAGATTTTAAGATCTAGAAACTGAGAACACTACTCAGTCCTACCCACTAGAGAACCTTTCTCTAGATATAGCTTTAAAGAAACTAATATGTTCAAGAAATCAATACAAAACTAAATCAAACAAACAAACTACACAGTCTAAGGTTTCAAAAAGATATCACCTCATGATCCTTGTTAATGAATGAGATGATCACAGATAATCACGCAAAGATTGAATGCATGACAGTAGAAAATGTTTTCTTGAAAACATTTCCTTGTAAATCTTAGTTAGATCTTCATCACCAATCAATAGAGAATTTTGTGTTTGGATGAAGATGTATTTTACTAAGAACGAATGCTTTTTCACTTTCTAAGGCTTTTTAAGTAATGGGTAAATTGTAGAAATGATTTCTGGTGTGTTACAAATCAATGGACTCACAAGCTATTTATAGAAAAACAGATTTAACAGACTGTAATCGATTAAATCGCTAGTGTAATCGATTAATTTATGAAATATAGTCGATTAATACACCATTTAATCGATTAAATTGTTCTTAAGCTTTCTGGAAAATTTTCATGAATGTAATAATCGATTATATCGTCAAGTAATTGATTAAAGCAGCAAGATATGAATGTTCAAAAGACTAATGTAATCGATTACGATTCATGGTAATCGATTAAAGCAGCAAGACATGATTTCCAGAAAAAGCCTATGTATTCGATTACAATAAATGGTAATCAATTAAAGCAGCAATGAATGATTTTCAATAAACACTATGTAATCGATTACAAGAACACAATAATCGATTAAACTGTTCTTCATGGCTTTTCAAGATTTAAAACCGAAAGCATGTAATCAATTACAATTTCATTTAATCGATTAACACAGTAAGTTTTTCATTTTTAAAGAAACATCAACCATGAGAACTTGAGTTTTTAAAAACCATTTATCCATTTTAGTTTTATAATCAAAGATATGTATGTATGAGAATGATGATGCAAATGAATGAAGGATCATAAGGAAATAACTTGAGCCACTTAGACAATTACAAATGCCATCAATGATTGGGCATGTAAAAAGCTAAAACTTCAAGCTATCCTTGCTTCAATCTTCTTGCAGCTTCCTTTAAATCCAATAATTTTTAGAAAAACCGATGTTGTAGTGCAAAAATCAACATTGATTTTTCTAAAAACTGATGTTGTGGTGCAAAAATAAACATCGATTTTTCTAAAAACTGATGTGGTTCAAAAATCAACATCGGCTTTTAGAAAAACCAATTTTAGGAAAAAAAAACTAATGTTGAGCACACTTTCACATCGGTTTTTATGAAAATCAATGTTGATTTATGCACCACAAGATCAATTTTTTGAAAAATCGATGTTGATTTTTGCATATTTTAACATTTTTTTGGTTTTTTCTTATTGTACAACATTGATTTTCTTAAAAATCGGTGTTGCGTAGTGTACATAAACATCGATTTTTAGAAACCAATGTTAACATTGATACTTTTAATGTCGGTGGTTTCAAGATTGGTTAAAAATCGATGTTGAAAGTCATAAACAACTAATGTTAAAAGTCTATTTTCTAGTAGTGACTTTACTTTTATCCAATCTCCATTGCTTATTATTATTGAAATTATTACTAGCATGGTGATAATGACTGATTTTATTATCAATATTATTATTATTATCAAAAAGTGCTTTGTATCAAAACTATCATAATTTAAATTACTATTGAAATTACTTCTATAAAATTTCTTACAACGGATATTATCTCGAAATGATCTTCCAGTTCTAGGGAGAATTCGTAAAACTCTGCTTCCATCGAGAATTCAATTGAGTTTTCATGTATTTCGATCAGATAATCTAACAGAGAGATTACTGTCGAGATTCTAATAGAAAAATTAGACATTCCATGCCCTTGGTGAGTGCTTTGTCCTGCTAGGTCACTAGTATATCCTTTGTCTTTATTTGACCCCAAGAATGGATTGGTCGAAATTCTTATTAATTACTTTAACCAAACTTGGCATTGGTTGATTATATTATTAACTATTTCTTTATTTTATACTTAGGGGTGTGTTTTATGCATTATCATGACAACTAGTAAAACACTTTCATTCTCAACCATGATACTGCCAATATTATTCATACTCCATTGGCATTTACTTTGTCAAGTCAGCCTATAGGTTTAGAAAATGCATGGCATATTTTGTTCACCAATGGAAAGGCCCGGACTTGTTGGCACGAGATGCATTTATTAAGTGTTGTTCATGTAGAACTAGATTAGAGTGATAATGTTGCTTATTTATGTTGCATAATCGTCATGAAGTTGGATTTTCAACACTAGGAATAGTTATGCATTATTCTATGGGGTTTGTGGAAAAGGAGGAACGAAAATTTATAGGATAACAAAGACCGAATTTCAATGTCTTAGTTAATAGAGCCCTGCAGTTTCAAAATGAATGGAGAGCAGCAAGGAGTATATTTGTTAGAGACATTAATGGCGACTTAGTTGTAGCTAGAACCTCAGGTAGTTGAAGGTGAGGCTTTAGGCCTTTTACAAGCTATGAAATGAATATCTCCACTCTGGTATGCATCAAGTTGTTTTTGAAATAGATTGTAAGGTTCTTATGGATAAGTTGATCCTGATATCTCTAAGTACACTACTAAAAAACAGGCATATAACATCACGTAGTTATCATTGACTTATATGAAAATCGATGTTAAAAATGTGCGGTAGCATTTTTGTAAAATATTGGAAGTTGTTAATATCGTTTTTCATATAAGCCGATGTTAACTATTGTACTCAACATCGGTTTTATGAGAACCAATGTTGAATGTCGTGAGTCAACATCGGTTTTACAAAAAACCGTTGTTCTGGTTGACCTAAGTATCACACATTATGTTTTGCTCATCATTTTTTCCTCTCATGCTTATTGATGTGTTTCAAAAAGAATCACACATCATCACTGTCACCATAGCCCTAGCCATTGATGTCACTGTCATCGCCGCCGTGATCACTTTGTCGTCATCATGGCCAAACTAGTTTGAAGCTTTTGCATTGTCGTTAGTATTAGGTTTTTTTGCTTGTTTATTTTCATTCACCCCTGTTTCAAGGAATTTTTATTCGCATTCTCCTTCTTTATATCATGTTCATTCGCACACAGGTCCTTTTTCATCATCAACGCACCGTAAAACCCTTTTTTTCCTTTCTTTTTCTTTTTCATCGTATTCGTTCAATTCACTTTCATTCTTGAGGTTTACTTGTTGATTGCACACTTAATTGGCAATTGGGGTGCATTATCTTTGAATAAGTTTTTTCTTGTAATTTCCAGTTTAGATTGGACTTTTCTGTGGTATTTACATTTCGTGATTTCCTAGTGATGCCAATTTGTTTTTGTTCAGTCAATGGTTTGTTCCATGATTTTGGTAGGTTTTTTGTAGGTACCATCCTGCTAGCGTGAGCATGACTATTGAAGAAGCAAACAAATTGGACCATTTTGTTTGTTCTGAATGTTCATCTAATGATGACATGAAGAAACCTCAGGCTACATTTTCTGTATCACCAGGATCTGATGTCAAGGTGAGACTACCTGCATCTAGTCATAAACAATTTGAGTTGAGATGCACTTTTACTTGTGTTCCTTTTCAATTTCCCTGATCATACTGGAAAGGCATTATTATTCATAGGCTAAAGGGGGAATGGGAACCCATCTATTGTAGTATTTGAAGATTGGTGTAAAAAAAGAAAGTTATTCCATGAAAAGGAAGTGTCCTTAGAGCATCTAATCAGATTTGTATTATCATGTAGATAAACTTGCTTAGTTGAAAAAATTTTCCCATTGTTTTCTTTTATCTTAAAGGTATAAGCATTTTTTTAACATGAATTTTCTGCAAAGTGTGATTAGTTAAAGATTCAAGGATGTCAAATGGTCAACAATTGAATAATAGATATTATGACATAGACACTCTTTAGAGTTTTAAATGTGTTTTTAATATTTCTAGAGTCCTTATGCTCAACATGATCACTTTGTTTGAGTGGTTCTTTCACTAAGTTAATCTTTGTACTTTATTCTAATTTCCATGTTTTGAATTTTTCTGTGCTCATTCCTAAATTGGGAACTCTATAAACTGTGATCGATCATTCTTTTGTTAAATGTATTGATTGATTACATTGGCGAATTGGTTCTTTGTTTTCTTTTTTCAGTGTGTGAGGGACGGGTAGAGTAGATGTAGTTATTTTATATTTTTTCAAGATCATGCTACATCAATGAGGTTGAGTTGATAACCATTGGTATGCTTATTTTTTTCGATAAAATGCTTAATAAGTAAACATGAGATCTTTAAAGACTTTAAATCATGACTGATGCTTAAATGAGGAATATGCATATAAAAGTTTATTATTTGTTTATTTGTGTGTATGTGAAAAAAGAAAATATAGTTTTCATTGTAGTCATAGATGTCTTCAATTTCTTTTTGAAGTTTTTAAGCTTGACCTATCAATTCCAGTCCTTTGTTATTCTTTTGAATCTTTGATGCATCTTCTGCATTTAGCAGCACTCGTTGAGGAAATTATTGAATCAAGTGAGAGATTATGATAAAGCAATTTTGCCAAGATAAGATGCTTTTCTCCTTAATTATCATTGTTTCTGGTAAATGATAATACCATGTATCAAATTTATTGAAAATGTGGTGCTTACTATGTCCATTTCTACCCTACTCAGCTCTTGATTATTGTTGAGAAAAATATGTCATATAAGATATGCTAAGCTATCCACAAATGGTGTTGTTTCTATAATTGCAGATGATTTTGTATGGTGCAATGTTTGGTTATTTGTCTCTAATTCTTTCAATTGCTGCATTTATGAGTTACAAGTCTCGAATTGTATATCCTAATGATAAGGTTTTCTACCGTGCTTCGATAAAAAAAATTCACAACTTTACTTCTTCATATTAGATTTTAAATAAAAAGTGGTGTCTATATTCGGAGGAAAAATGTTGAAATAGCAAAATTACATTATTGAATGATAAGCTAGATGGGTCTAACAACACAAATGAGCTAGATGGGCCTGGCAACACAAATGATATTGGTTGACAATTTGATCACTTACTAATAATGACAGGTTATAAAAGATGGGAGATTTTGACTAAGGTCAGTATGTATTTGCAATTTGATTTTTATGCATCCCCTTAACTTTTTTTTATATCATTTTACCTTTATACCTTGGTTGAGGCACGTACTATATTACTATTAAGGACACACTTGGAACAAATACTATTGCTTATCATGATTGTGAAAAAGGCTTTAGTGGTGGATCAGATTATCAATAATGTTTATGATAAGTGATCAGATTATCTACAAAAAAGAGCTACAGCTATAGAGAAATTCTGCAATTCATTTTTTTAGCAGCTCTATAATGTTTATGATAAGGTTCTTTTTATCTGCATCTCATAACTTCTCATTTTTTCCTTTTAAAAGGGTAGTTGATCTACCTCGATGTATGCTTTCATTTGGTATTTTTTAATCTCAATGTTTATTACAACTGATATTGCAATTATTACTTGTTTATTCCTTGTTTCCCTAGTTTTTATTGGACTATGACTTTTTATTCTTAATTATGAATATCTCTTTAATTCTAGAAATTCTTTATCTTTTAGCATTTATATGTGTAGTATTATTTATCTGTATTTATTTTTACTTCTTGTGGTTTATCATTTATTTTGGTTAAAAGACATTTTTTTTTTACAATGTCTAGCATTGACTTTAAATTCATCTTCGATATGTTCCTATTAAAGTATTAAAAACTAGATGAAAGTACTAAAACAAATGTCTCCATCAATTATATCATGATGTCTTCAAAGAAATTTCTAGAAGTAATATATTTTTGGTATTTTGATGTCTAGCTTATTTTGATCTTCTAAGTTCCAACGCATAACACTAATTTATGTTAACCAAATACTAGAAGTCTTGTTAATTCAATCTCTTGTTTGTAAATTATATCCTGCACCAACACTTTTTAGTAGTTAGTCTATTTAATATGTCAGGGAGATGAGGGTACAATTTGTAAATTATATCCTGCATCAAATTATAATCATATGCTTCTTAAAAAAAAAATGTCTTTCTACATCGATTGTGGTACTTTCTTGAGAAAATCGATGTTGTATTGACCACAACCAATGTGGTAACTGGCATATTTACAAATTTTGACACACTTCCTATATCGATTTTAGGAACAACCAATGTAGAAATGCATTTTTTTACATCGGTTTTAAAACCGATATTGAAAGTGTTTGACTTTCAACATCATTAGATACAACAAGAATTTTAAAACCGATGTTAAATGAATTTTTTAACTGATGTTAAATTTTTTTTTTTTGTAGTAGTGGTACTTTTGGAGTTTTTACCCCAATAATACAAAAACAATTAGAAAAATTACCTAAATAATACAAGTTCCAAATTTTTTACCCAAATGATACAAATATTATTTCCCTTAAGAAATCGATTCCTACCAAACCGATTTCACAATGCCCCCTTCTTTATTAAACATTGAGAAATTAGTTCTTCAACACGATTTCTCTACTTGCTTTTTATTAAATTATTATATAGTTGTTTTTAATTTCTTTATTTTTTTTAAATTTATATTTATTTTTTTCTATTTTAAAATATATAATTTTATTTTTTATTTTGTAATTAGTTTTTTGCCTTTGTATATTTTTTTTATTCATTTTTTATCAAATTATCTCAATCTTTCTATAAAAAAAATAAATTAATTTATTGTTAATAAAATTTTAATTTAACCTACAACTTTAATTGACCTAAAAAAGAGATTATGTTAACATGAAACAAAATAGAATTACAAACAATAATACTTAAATTACCGTTGTTTTGACTAACAATTAAAATTGCAAATAATTCTACATAAGATTAAAATTAACATTGTTGGCATGAGCTTGTGTTTCCAACATGATGTCGCATTTGGTTTTGGAATGACTTGGGTTGTGACACATGGAACATGATATCCATTTCAGATGTATAAAAGAGGATATCGAGTGGACTTTAGAATTTCTTAACATTTTTGGGTCAAGGCAGATTGGTGGTTCGTAACACTATGGCCAATATGTGTCGTTGCACAATTTACCAAACAATCCTTTGTACATGTTTGAGACACTTTCCAACTTATACGAAGGATACATGTAGGCATTATAGTCATGGTGAGCATGCTTACAAGCAGCAACGACAAGCGAACAATGAATGTGTACCTTTTGAAATTTACCACAATCACACCACTTTGATCCACCCTAACCGTGAAATTTCTAGCTGGTTATACCTCTCTTCGATTAATTGTCTCCTGCACTTAGAAACGTGTATTGCATCTATCGAACTCAAGAACATGGTGAGAGTTGACCTTTCTTTGTACGCCTTCCATAGCTTTCTTTAGTATTTCTATATAAACTTGGTTAGATCTAATCATTGTTGCAACTTCTCTCCCTCTTTAGTTGAATAAGTTATTACAGCTTTGGTAATTCAATTGAACCAACAACATATTGGAAGCTTTCTTATTTTTTTAGTGCTAAATTGATTGACTCGGCAAGATTGATGGACATGCGTCCCCATTGTCGCCCTCCATCCCATGTGAGAGTCCATTTTTCTTGCAGAATCTGGTTAAGCCAATTAATTAATATTGCTCGTTCACTATCTACTTCCCCCCCTCAAATTTTTGTATTAGTAGTTGAATGTAGGTTTCGTCCTTGCATATGTTGAGTAGTTACAAACATACAATTTTAATATTGTGAATAATACAAAATTAAGTGATATTTACAATAAAGAGAAAGAAGTTTGACACTTACCTATATTAACAATTATTTTTTTATGTCATTATTCTTGTACTTTCTCATGTATTTTTGTACAATGTGTTGATTGTAGAACATATGCATAGAGTTCTTTGGCATTCAACCACTATTCCATCTTGAGTAAACACTTTTTATTGACCCGTGATTATCTGAAATCAAACAAAGATCATTTTGTAGTGTGACATGCGTTTTCAAATTGTTGAGGAAGAAGAACCAGGCATATATTGTTTCACTCTCAACAATGGCGAAGGCTATTGGAAGGATTGGAAGGATTTTGTTGTTCCCATCTTATGCAACAACCACAAAGAGAGTCCCTTTATACTTTCTGTACAACCAAGTTGCATCGACCTAAACAATAGGATTTCAATTTGAAACCCATTGATACATGGTCTAAAACTCCAAAAAAGACGATGATATTTCATGAAACCCTCTACTTTTTGACTTTGTTGGGGGCATTGGTAGTGTTTCCTTCTCTACAACCATATCAAGAAGATATCTCTGCATAGCTTGCAACAATTGTGGTAAATCGTGATACAATTTTTCCCATTTGCCATAGATGTTTTCAATAGCCTTTTGCTTTGCCAATCATGCTTTCCTATAAATTGTAGTGTATCCTTTAGTGCTTTTGACATGTGCTATCAAGGCTAGCACTGAAGTTGATGGGTCATTGTTGATCAACATGTGGATACTTTTACTTATTAGCGTATAAGATAACTTTGCATGATCTTGTGATATGGTAGGATTTGAACATGTATAGGGTTCATAGAGCTTTCTGATTTCTTATTTCTTACTTGCAAAGATGTATGTTGCCTTACACCTCTGAGCACATCCATCGTCATCAATTTGACTATTAGCTTTGTTGGGTTTGATAGTTTGGTATTGTAATTAGCTCCTTTGTTCACATGATATTGTTGCAAAGCATGTTGAACTTTTTCTTTGGTTTCAAAAGCATCCCTTCAAAGAGGGTTCCCACTGTATGTTGGACTTCTTTACAATCCAACGTATGACCGTATTCAACATCCTAAAAATTAGGTTCCATGTTAACATTATGCATGTGTTGGCATGTAGTATGCTGGTATGGTTGTTGATGGGCTATAAGATCAGCCTCTTCATCACAATCTTCATGGGATTGGTTGCGTAAAATTTTGTCTTCATCATCACTAAAGGGACAGACTTCTTCATTAGGTAAGCTGAACTCTACAAATTCATTCTCATTTGGTTGAGTTGATGGGATAGCCTCTACTTCAGGGGTACTCCAATAAGCATGATGTTGATCCTCAATAAGACCAAATGATTGTGAGACTAACAAATTGGTGGGAAATGGTGTGGAAAGAAGTTGCGTAAAGGACGATGTGGTTGATTGCCATTCATTTACTTGTGGTTGGGTGAAATCTAATTTCAGATGGTACAAATTGGCATGAGCATTGTTAGACTCTTGGCAAGCGTACCAATGTCTTCGTAGGTTACAGAATTTATAAGAGATCATCTCCACAGGGACTTAAGTTACTCAATTATTTTAAATAAAAGCAACCATTTAATAATTATGTACAACAAACATTAATCGAGATTTCATGTGTTTGTGAAAATAACGGAAAATATGGATTTAAAGAAATAATGAGAATAAAGGATTTAGTGCATCGGAATTACAGAAACAAGTAAATCAAGTTAATTAATTCAAGAAAAGTGTAGGATTGAACTCCATCGTACCCTCAGTATCCAACTAGCAGTACCATGTATAAATCATTTTCTAACATTATTGATGCACACATTAAATCACCCAAAATCGATCCCTCGCATTTGAGAATCCTAAGGATATTTACTAAATATCGATCCTTCGCATATTAAATAAATATTCCAGCATTATAATCATAATCTTGTGTTGTTTGCAATCAAAACATTATGCTTTATTCCTAGCAACGTAACATGAAGAGTAAAATCATTCAGTTCAAATCCTAAGAGCATTTTCTTGTCAAACTTAATCCAATTTCATGAAACTAGTGATCAAGTAGAATCAAACATTGAGAAGATAATGAAATCACCAATAATGAGTAGAAAAAATTCATGCATATATCAAATATCAAAAGAGATACATAAGGGTACGAAGATTACTTCCAATCCTTAGGAGAAACTAGTCATCATTATGTAGAGCACAAGATCAACTGAAGACATGAAGAAGGAAGCGATCCCCGATCCTTTCCGACAGATTTTCCTCACCAATTTCTCTGTTCTCTCACCTCTCTCTATGTTACCTTGCTTATGGTTTCGTCCTTGGTGTCTTTCTCTCCTTCCTTGCATGACTTTTTATAGGAAAATGTGGAGTAGGTCAGGTGAACTCGCCCAGGCGAGCTATAACTTAATGCTGAAGAAAGGCTAACTCGCCCAGGCGAGTTGTGACTTAATGCTGAAGAAATTGCTAGCTTGGGCGAATTCGACTTCCAGAAAATTCTTCTTTTGACCTTTTTGCCCTCTTCTCTTGTCTTGGTTGTTTTTAGATGCCACGAATACCTATCGAAATATTGAAATTGAATGGATGAATCTTCCAAATGTAAAAATAACATTTATATATGTACAAAATATAAAACAACTAGGATTAGGGAAAGTTTATAAGAGAATTTACTGAAATCAAAAGTGCTAGCATTATAATCTTGAAAATAACTAAAATATGTCACTTATCAAGCATATGATGGGGTTGCAGCTGATGCATGCGAAAATTGGATTGGGGATATGAATAATAATGGGGTTCATAAGATATTGGTTGAGGAATCGGGGTGGAAAGCGTATTTAGTTCAATGTTTGCAAACAATTCAATGCATGTAGGAACCTCATGCTGGCGAATAACAAGAATCATACCTTTAACATCATTGTTGTCAACAAGATTCATTATCGTGTACTTAAGCATTCTGCATCCAACTAGTTGTGGGTATCAAAAAGAAATATCACCAACTCGATCATCTGGTGGAAGTCCGATCCTTTGGTGGATCTTGTTTTTCAAGGCTTCAAGTATGATGCCTCACTTTATCTAAAAGAACATTGGGTTGGGGTATTCAAATTTATCCCCTTCATCTAATTCGATTATTTAACTATTGTAGTGCATTAACCAATGGACAGATGAGGAAGACATGTCGTGTATTGTGTTTGCAAAGTTAGAAGTAACTAATTGAGAATGAAAGTGTTGTGTGGATGTGTAAATGAAGGTTAATATGACTTCTATATATAGGGAAAATCTTAGACTTGATGTGAACCATTCATTTTTAAGATACAATTTGCATCCTTCATTTTAGATTTTTAATTAAAGCATAGGGTTTCCTGATGCCCTGACGTAAAGCAAAAGATTCCCTGAGCACTAACATAAAACATTGGATTCTCTAACGCCTTGAAGTAAAGAAAATGATTCCCTAACGCACTGACGTAAAGCATCAGATTTCCGAACGCCCTGACATGAAGCGAAGGATTCTCTAATGCATTGATGTAAAACATTTTTTAAATATGACAACTATTTTTATTATAAAACTAAGAAATTAGCAACAATGAAAATCATAAACTTGACACAACTTTATGCAAACACATAGTAATACAATAACGAACAATACACATGAAGACTACAAATTATGCAATAATAAACATAACAATCAAATAATTTAGGGGCTTTTCTTCAAATCTCAATTCAAGGTTCATTGATTCATCAAGGTATTCATCCAAACCCTCTAAATTCCAAGAGCTTGTAGAAATTAATGCTAGTTGTGCAAATGCCTATGTGGGTGTATCCTCAGTGGTAACATATAACTCAACACATTTGAAGTTGTGGAGTTACCCAAATATAGAAAACATAGTTGTTATGTCCTCATCATCTTGCAGTTTGCATGTTGTATACTAAAAATAATCACCAACAAATGATATAGAGCATCGATAATGGATGTGCATCACCACTTTATCGTAGGTAGGCTAATCATGTTTTCAATAGCTTGCTTCAAGGAATCAAGTGACATGTTAAGTTGAACTATCTTTGGTTCACTACTTACAAATGTTGACCTATGTTGAGTTGTTGTAATGAATAATTATTAAAAGGGCATTCAATAACAACAACTTGTAATGAAAAGTGGAAGATGATTTTACTTGCACAAGTTGAAAAGCAGTCTAGTCTTGACATAAATATTGATTATTAGAATCTATAAGATTAACAGGGGAGAAATTATGGTCATATGATTATGAGGGTATAAAAAAATAGAGAAATTTTCCAACATCAAAATAGCAAGCATAATCCTATTAATTAAGAAAACCCTATTACCAGAGGAAGGATTGACGTTTACCTAGTTGAATAGATGCTAGAATGAATGAGCCATCTTCAAGACTTCAACCCTAGAAGATCAAAAGACGTGAGGGAGAGAGACCTAAGTTCAAAATACGCGAGGCGGAGACAGCGAGGAAGAAGAGTGAGTTGCATGGCGGCATGGAAGAACTGGAGAAGACACGAGTCACATGAGAGAATCGGAGAAGACACCAGTCTCAAGTCTTAACCGCGAGCTACGAAGGACAAAGGTCTGAGGGAGAGAGATCAAGAAAGAAGATCAAATTTGGTCAGTATTGAATTTTTTATTTTAGATCTGAACAAATCCAATTAGCATAAAAAGGGGCTCCATATCCGTGAATAGCTGCCTAAACCTGTTTTGTATGGTATAGATAAAACCCATATCCATTAAAAATAGGTTTTAAAAGGATATAGGATGAATAAACTTTGGACAAACGTACATATCCGGTTATTTTAAGCAACCCTATCTGCAAGTAACAAATGATGTTATCCAATCATATGCTCAAACTATGCCTGCTCCAAATCTCATAATTCATTTTTTGTTGTTTAAGCTGGGTTTTCTGATGTTGCAAATCATGGACATTATAAAATTGATGATACTTTGGTAATTGCTTTGGTAGAAAGGTGGAGACCTGAGTCACATGTTTCATCTTCCAATTGGTGAATGCACAAACTTTGGAAGATGTTGTTCTTCAACTGGGTTTATGAGTCGATGGAAAATAGTTATTGGCCCAACTTATTTTGATTGGGAACAAATGTGCACATAATATATAGGTGTTATTCCCCCAAAGGTTACACTAGTGGGATCAACACTAAAACTTAAGTGGTTAAAAGAAAATATATTGTCTTTCCTAGTAGAACCCACACTACAACAATTAGCAACCCATTGCAAGACATACATTTTAGGGTTGATTTTGGGGGTCTTGATGCCAGACAAGTTAGGAAACAAATTTCACCTAATATATCTACTTTTGTTAGTAGATCTGGAATGTGGTGGATAGTATAGCTAGGGTTCAGCATGTTTATCACATTTATACAAAGAAATATGTAGAACAATTTTTCCAAAATCACAAAAAAGGGTGGATATACATTGTTGTTGCAGTCTTAGGCATGGTATTGCATGTCATTCGTTCAACCAAAGGTCGAGCGTCGGTCATCATATCCAATTGCAAATAGGTAAATAAAGATTTTTTACTCAAATTAACCCATTTTTGGTAAAGTATTTGACACTAATGTATTATGTATTTTAATAGAAGGAGTAGCAAAGGGCTACAATTATCTAGAATCTCACATGGTGATGTTATAGGCTATAGGTCAAGATTGGATAGCATGTGTAATGAAGAGGTTCAAAATTATATTCTTATGTTATCTATTAAAACACCAATTACATTGTTTTATACATTATTTACACATTTTGTTTTTTCAGTTCCATTGGAGGCCTTACAAAGGGTTTAAGTCAATTTTACCAAAACATGCATTCAAGATTCCAAAATATGGAGTGTTTGTGTCACTATAATTTGTTTCTCAATGGTAGTATGACATTAAATCAACAAGGTCAAATTCTAATTTGGAATTTGGCAAGACATACCAAATCCAATGCATAATCTTGACAAACTCCATCAAACGGACATGAGAAGAAATATGGACACAAATTGGGTAGAGGAGTATCAACAATGGCTTGCCATTTGAAAAGAAATACGCAAATATGTGTTAATCAGCCAATCTATTCAAGGACATCTTGAACAAATGATTGAATACGTGAAATGATACGGAGCAAATTCAAAATTTTGCCTAACTATCCAACAACAAATGTGACCCACATAGTTTGCAAGTAATTCAATTGTTGCTGACACATCTCGCTCAACTCCAGAGATGGCAACTGAACAACATTCTCCTCTCCATCGCAATACACCTCCCCCACAAAGCTCACCAGTTGTTGTCAACATGCAAGATGAAGGACTAGAACCACCTCCTCAGTCATTTGAATTCACTCCACAACAACCTCAACAAGATTATGGGTACAATCCAAAATTATTCGATGCTAGCAGATAAGACTTTATAAACAACCTCATAGGTACGGATCTTCGAACACCAAAATCTACTTATGCTTACAAGCAAAGTGTACTCATTCCTTCGTTTGCATCCTTTCATTTAGCTAGCCAGAAGTTCTTCAACATCTGTTGTTAATGATCTCAATTCCCAATCAAAAAAACAACCAAACTTTAATCCTAATTATAATGAGTTCATCCAAGAAGAGCAACATGTTGCTCATGATGAACAACTTCAACAACATGAACATGGACCAGTTCATCGAAATCTGACGAGAAATAGGCAAGCTCCTAGATGTAGAACTGGAACTGGTGGACACAAACAACATTAAACTTTTCGTATGTAAAATATAATGTGTGCTACTTTAACTTATGCATTATGTGTCTTTTCCGTCATATTTGGTGTTTTTATTGATTGAACACTACAACATTGCATTTATTGAATGGGAACTGCTTTTTCTTCTTTCTTGAGATGTATTGATTGAACATTGCTTTTTTCTGAGACATATTGTCTGAACACTATTTTTTTCTAATACGCATACCAATTGTATTAAATATTGTCGGTGCAATCTCAATCGTTGATATGAGTCACGAGTAGATCATCTAATATAAATAGCAATAGGGGTTTGATGCAACTCAACACCTTTGCTTCATATTCATCATATTTCTTAAAACATGGAGACTGTATTTTGTTGTTGTTTATTGCAATTGTAACATGATTTCATCATCTGAAGGGATATTGTTTGAATGTCCTAGTGGTCCTAAAGTCATCACAATAAGTGAGGACATGTCGCTTGATGTCTTAAGAAAAATAATTATGGACGCCATCAGAGGTTACAAAATTTCACTTGATCTTTTTTACCATCAACCAATTTACGTAGGTGATGGTTGTGTTGAATACGAGTGTATGGAGCTTAAATGCAATGATGATGTGGGAAAAATATTTTTTATCTTTTCAAAATTTAGTAGCAAAGATTCGATTGAGTTGAATATAACTTTGGCTGATCTCCAAATGAAATTTTTGCACAAATCAAGGAAATCAAGATCTAATGATGAGATCATTGATCTGATGCGTGATAAATATGTGCAGTCATGTTTTTACTTTATAAAAATCGTACAGTTTTATTTTTTTTTCATAAAAACATGTTTGTATTGTCGATGCTTCTTTAATCTTAATTTTAATCTTATGCCAATTTGTTTGTAATTTTAATTCTTAATCAAAATAATGGTGATTTAAATATTATGTTATATTGTTCGTAATTCGATTTTGTTTCATGTTAACATAATCTTTTTTTTAGTTCAATCAAAATTGTGGGTTAAAAATAATTTTTATTAATAACAAATTAATTTATTTTTTTGTATTAAAAGATTAAGATAATTTTTAAAAAAATGAATAAACAAAAATATACAAAGACATAAAAAACTTATTACAAAATGAAAAAAAGAAAAATTAACTATTTTAAAATAAACTAAATAAATATACAATTAAAGAAACAAAAACAAAAAATAAAAACAGATAAATAATAATTTATATATAAAAAAAAGCATGTTGAGAAATTTATTCTTGAAGAACCAATTTCTCAACATTTAAGAGGAAAAAAAGAAGTGAAATTGATTTGGTAGGAACCCATTTCTTAAGGAAAATAGTATTTTGTATCATTTGGGTAAATAATTTGACACTTGTATTATTTGGGTATTCTTTTGAATTGTTTGTATTATTGGAATAAAAAAAGTCTATACTTTGTGAGGAGACAAGGTAATGTAGTTACCTATAACCTTACCAAGGCAGCTGCTGATGTTACTAGTCCCACGATTTATCATCGAATTCCGACTTGTATCTTTGACTTTATTGAGAAGCCATAAGTTTTCATGTAAAAAAAAGAAAATCTTAAATTATATATCTTTCTTTATGTGTACTTTATCTTTTTAACGGTTTATACATTTCAATCTCTAAATTGAATTTCAATAACCTTTTTTAAAAATTACCAATAATTATATATATTGTATTCTTCATTGTAAATTCAATATATATATATATATATATATATATTGTGAATTTTAATTATAAATATATTTTATATATCAAAAAGATTTGTTTTGTTAATTTTAATTATATAAAATAAACATTTGTCATGTATAATGTCCAAACAAAAATACTAGTTTTGAAAGTAAATTGAAAATGAAAATCACGTTGTTTTGTAGGTAAGTAGAATGAACTTACTTGTAAAAAATTTGTATACTGACATCTAATCATGAATTACTATATAATTAAAAGGTTTTGAATCTTATAATAATTATTTTGAAAATATATTTAAAACTTTTTACTCATTTAATTCTATAAAAATATTTACATTTATCAAAATTAAATCTAGTAGAGTTGTTTTTGAAGTGTAAATAAAATATTGTAGTTTCACACTCAAATACAATACCTTAATAGAGTTGTTTTTAAAATTATGCATAATTGTGTGAAAAATGACTGATACAACGTCAAAAAGTCTTGTGGAAGGCTTTATAATATATATATTGTTCCGTTCCAGAAAACGGATATCCAGTAATGAAACTGGGTCTTGATATGGGATCACGGTTCTCTCTCTCTCTCTCTGAATGCTATGAAGGTTGAAGCACTCAAAGGAAGATGATGATCACAGCACAAACCACAAATTGGACGTGGGGTGTGTGCAGTGTGAATGTAAGGAGAGAGTCAGAATATGTGTGTCCCTTTCACCTTTGGTGTTGGGCTATTTATGCTGTTACTGACCTGTGTTTATTTGAGGAAGTTCTGTCAATTCTTGGTCATAATCTGCACAAGATCAATAATATATCTTAATTATTTGTTTGATAAAATAATCTCCCAGATTCGTCCCAGATTTGTTGTATATTTAAAGCCTTAATCTTTCCACAAATAACTAATCTTCTTGGGCTCATTGATTCGTGGCCCAATATATGAATTCCGTAACAGTTGCCCCTCATCTCGGTTATTGAGGACTCTGGATGACCGAGATGAATATGTTCTCGCCCTTAATTCCGTAGCCGAAAATACTTTGTTTATTTCTGACAAATCGACTTTGAAGTTAATGTGTGGCCGACATATTTTTATCTCGGTTTTTGGACCGATCTCTTTGTCGTTTGGCCGAGATGTTTGACATGCGAACTTTTCTCCTTCGGTCAATGTGCCACCTTTTGTCCGACTTAGACCGAGATATGTTGACACCGCTTTTTTGCGAGGCCGAGCTCTTTCTGTAATCTGGTCCGAGATAATGAAGCGTTTCCCCCGAAGGCCGTCCTGCTTTTTCGGTTTTCCGAGTTTCAAAAAAGTGAGTACTTTTGCTGGCTTTTGGACATCTGAAATCACGCGCCTCCTTAGCATTTAATGCTCTGCCGTTACTTTGCACGTTCTAATCATGACTATTCTCGTCAAAAGTCTCTTTTGCCCCTGTCCTTTGATTTTCTGGTCATGATTGCCCCATTAATCAGGCACGTTTTGTCAGTTATCATTTTTAATTTTTGATTTTCGACGGTTACCACTTTTTTAATTTCGTGGGCTTGGCGGTTTTTCTCCACTCTGACCCTTGTAACCCATCATTTTTCTTCTTTTCTCACAAACCCTTGGCTTGCTGCTTCTTCAAGCTTCTTCTCTCTTGCGTTCTTTCTTTCTGGTGTTCTTGCCCCTTTCTCTCAAGCTTTTATCCCAGGTATTTCTTCTTTCTCTCCTTTTACTTTTGTTGATTCTGCATTTCTTCCTCTTCTTCTTTTTCCTTTTTGATTTATTGGTATCCACCCCTTCTTTATTTGTCTTCATCCTTTTGTCTTTTCTGCAAAAATTCTTCATACCTTTATAATGGTAAAACTTACCCCAGAGGAGGCTCAAATCGCTGAAAAGGTCACCCCTAGTGTGGCTTATTGGCTTTTTGGTAAACCCCTTAGTGAGGAGGAGAAAAATAGACGCTTCCTTAGGACCCCTTCTGGTGGTTCGAAACCTAAAAAACCCAGAAAAACCCCTTCTAAAGCTGTTACCCATTCTGGTCAAAGTTCCAAGCATAGGTCTAAGGGTTCTCCAGAAATTCCTTTAGGTATTCCCTTAACCCAAAAACTTAAAGAACCCGCTCCTATCCTTCAGTATGAAACATGCGAGAAATGCATGGATGATGTCTTCTATCTGGCCCATGTGGGGCGTTATGGAGACGCCGAGGCCGTTATGGATCGTTGCCGACATAATCCTATATCGGTTCCCCCATCTTTGGCCGAGAAAGCTGTGTCGAGGTCGGTCAGCCCGTTCCTGCCCTGCTCTCCCCAAGAGTCGGCTGTCCCTTCACTAATCCTCCCTGAAACCGTTTCAGGTATTTATTGCTGACCATCGTCTTTTCCTTTTTGCCTTTGTCTTAGGTTATCATGGAATCCGTGGAAATTGTTGAAGAGTCGCGTTCAAGTGGTTCTCACACCGACAACAACCCCTCTCCCGACTTAATAGCCCGTTTCCCCTGGGCGACCTTTGAGGTCCTTAATACCTCTTCTTCTATGAGCCTGGAGGGCATATCCGCCCTCCCCGTGGGAAATCCTGAAGGGTTTTTCCTCCGGCAACCCGATCATCGTGTGCCGATCTGCTCGCATGCCGAGCGCGGCGAACCTAGCTTCTTTTACTTTTGTGCCGACGTTGTCACCCGTTTGGGTATTCGTTTTCTTTTGTCCGAGTTTGAGATGAGCCTTTTAAAACACTTATCTCTCGCCCCTTCACAACTTCACCCCAATGGTTGGGCTTTTGTCAAATCTTTTGAAGATCTCTGTATCAATCTAGGCGTACCATGTTCGGTTCCTGTTTTTATGTATTATTTCTCGGTTCAGACCAGCAGTTCAGGTCGAGAACCTTCTAGCCGCAAAGGG
>PYAF01001444.1:47038-60375 GCA_007407185.1 Glycine tomentella
AATTAAGAAATTAGATAAATTGTGCTTCAAAAGATGATTTTAATGTGAAAAAAATTATGTTACAAAAGACAATTTCACTTTTTAGTTTTTTTGTTTTTATTTTCTTTAAATGTTATGACTAAAAAAACGTCACAAATTGCTTCTTTATCCAGCACAAAATGGATATTTTAATACGATTTATCATTTTCATATTTTTTTAAAATATACCCATTTTAGTAATTTATGAATAAAATTACACTATTTTGATACAAAAGCCTGGTTCCTTTTACATCTATACTAAAATACTAATCCTGCCTACCACATTTAATTGTTTACTAGGTGAAAATTTATAAGACAAAATCCTTAAGATTTAGATTTAATCAACTTTAAAAATTAGAACATTACATTTACAAATGATTATGTTTCGAATATCACTTGAATATTTACTGTTAAATGATTTAAGAATGGTTTTTCAATTAAACTGTATTATTTTTTAATTAATATTGTTTATTGATTTACCTGTTTACTTCCGACAATTGAGTGAATAATTGCAATGATCTTTTATAACAAAGCAACATCACATCATACATATAAATGAAAACAATAATAAAATTAAAGAGTGTTCTTTAAAATAAAAATTAAAGAGCGTTAATTAATTGATTCGTATAACTCTCCCTTTTGCTTTAAAAGGATGTTGCAATATTGTGCATGTAAAATATAAAGGATGTCCCACCCACAACACAATCAGAAAATAAAAATTAAGTTAATCTTTAATATTTAATAACTTGAATATTTTAATTTTAATATTTAAGTCATTGATTTTATCAAAAGTTATGTATTTTAGTCTTTTTAATATCAAATGATAAATACAAATAAAATAAATACTTTTAAATAAATTCAGGAATTAACCAATAATTTTAACCATCCTTAATTAAAATAAAAAATTTATACGAATTTCAGAAGCAATTGAAGAAATTGTTTTAAAAATATTTCAATTATTATTTCAATTGAAGAATTTCTGTTACTTTCCCAATGAATCGAAAAGCAAAAACTGGACACCAAACAAAGTTGGGCCTTCTCGTTCCCTTACGTATCTGGACACATAATGCAATGCAGTATGCGGGCCGAAAGCTTAGTTTTGAAAAGGATTGATGGCATAGTATTATTGAAAGGGACTTCCTATTGGCACCATTATTTTTTGAAATTGAGGGTGAAAGGTTGAAATTGCCCCTAAGGCAGTTTCCCACACCCCTTCACTCTTTTCCATCCATCCAACACTTCTTCTCACCCCACTCTTTTCCCTCCTCTCTTCTTCTCATTTCGCCTTCTCATTCCTCCTCCTTGTGCGTCCAAACTCTCTTCTCCCTTTGTTTTTCTTCTCTTCTCTCTTGTCCTCCTTGTGCCCAGCTTTATGGTTGTATGTATTTATTTATTTTGTTTGTTTATGTTCAACAGAAGTACAATTCCATTATGTTCTGGGTTGAGAAACACAACAAAATCGGACTTCCATTGTGTGTCTTCTTTTTTTTTTTTTGTAAAAATTATTGAAATTGTTGTTTAATTTATATTTTTTGCTCCTAATTATAATTTTTAATTGGTTATTTCATATGGCTCACACAAAAGGAGCTTCCTATGTCTCAAAGGCAAAGTGGAAGAGGCATCAACTTGTGACTGCATAAGCATGTCGTGATGCAAAGGCTCAACAACAGCAGGAGCAGTAACAAGAAGCACAACATGAGGTACAACGACTACCACAAATATTGTTTGTTGACCTTATCATCAAACCACTATTTGGAGGAGGCCATAGTGATTTGACGATGCTTCGATCCTATAAGGACTACGTTGCTGGGCATGTTTAGATCGGTGAGCCCCAAGTATAACTTAAGTTGGTCAACCATGGTGGTATAGTTATGCCTTACCTTACCTAGACGTAGGTGAAGGCGTATGTGATCATCACCCTCGATGATGTGTCATGTTTGCTACATTTTCCTATCACAAGTCAACTCCTTGATCACATAGAGAAGACATATACCAAGGAGCATATTAAAACATTTGGTGCCCTTGGGTGAAGCTGTGCCACATGGGACTTCATAGGCCTACATTATAAACTACTTGCTTTAATATTACGAGCATTCACATCCTTATGTGATTTCACCACAGGAGAGAAAGAGACACCACATAGTCCTGTACGTATTCCGGCACAGCCTCAGCCACAACCTAGTGGTGGTCAACTTGAAGTTGGATTCTATGCGAGTAGTTTCCAATCTTATGAATCCTTTGTCAAGTTCCTTGAGTCGATTGAATTTTGTCATGTTGATCGCTCTAATGTCATGTTTGTCGAGTATTGTCGGGAAAGTGAACGTGTATTATACGTGTTTTCCCATGTAAGACTCATTTTATGTTTATGTACTTGTCTTTGTTCTCCACACTTCATCTTACTATCCCCTTTTACAAGTTTGAGGTTAATGCATTAAGAGAATTAAACATCACTCCTACCCAGTTGCATCCGAATGCTTGAGCGGCCATGTGTGCCTTCAAGGTGTTATACGATGTGTTTTCTATTATCCTGACTGCCCCCAAGTTCCTTCATCATTATACTGTGAAGGAAAATAAGAAGGGTGGCTGGATTTCCCTTATAGCATTCCTAGTAAGGCGGTCATCGGACCCTATACCACCTTGTATAAAAATTTTAAGGGTCATTTTTTCGAGTATGCCCTGGCCCTGAATCTTTGCCCATTTACTTTACTTAGCAATAGGTTCTGAGGTTTCCTTTCTACTGGATTTCATCTCCTACGAAGTTTATAAAAATCATGTTGTTTACATGTCCAACTCAGATCAGGCGGACATGATTATTCTTCACAAGCTCCCTAGAGGCCTTCATTACAAAACCTTGGTGAACCTTCCAAGACTTCGGATGTAGACTTGAACTGTTAGCTTTCATTTGACTTTTTATCATTATTTTTCTTTTTCTAATTAATACTATTTTTTTCTTCAGTGATAATGGGCAAGTTTGACTACGTTCAATCAGGAAGGCTTAGGTGGAGAAGCTCCTTACGGAAAAGGACAAGGGGAAGTAAAAGGAAATTCTCCAAGATGATTGGTGTCTCCTCCTCCTTCTGTCATTGTCGATGTTGTCATCTGAGAAGAGCATGTGCCTTTCGGTAAGGGTGTAACACCCTGAAATTTCAATAACTGTAAATATATATTGTATGAATTATTCTTGTGCAACTGTTGATGTGAGTGTTAGATTATGTGAGATTTGATTGGTCTATATTTAAATTATTTGGGTGAAATATTAATTAGAGATATTACAAAAATATTTGAAGAGAAATGACCATATTACCCTTCCTTTGAAGCAGAAATTACGGAAATGTCCTTGAGGTGAAAATGACAATAATGTCCTTGGATATTTTTGGTTAGATATTTTAAAATAGAAGTTACAAAAATACCCTTGAGCTAGAATTACACAAATACCCTTGGATATTTTAAAAATTACAATCATACCCCAAAGGCGAGTGACAAATTACCATAGTACCCTTGAGGCAAAAATTATCAAGACACCCTTTGATATTTTGTGAAAGCTTGATGAAATTACAGAGTGCCCTTGGATGGCAAATTACAAAAATACTTTGTGACAAGAAGCCTCAGAATAGGATTTCTATGAATTTCATACAGTAATAACTTTGAAATTTTATTCAGGAGAATTCAAGTATCAGAAAAATATGAAAAAATGATAAATAGAATCTGTGAATTTTTCTCTTAATTTTAGGATGAATAGACTTATTTAATAAGATGGTTTAGTAATTTTGATGGTTAGAAGCAGAACGGACCAATCAGAACTAAGATAAGAGCAGTCTTGTGTGTAAGGTCTATGTAGCACTCTGTGTAGAGTGCTTGTGAGCAATTTATACTATAATTGAAGTCAGTTTCTGGAAAACTCTAGAATTCTATTATTTAATATTATCCTTTAGGTAGAAGAGTTCAAATTGAACTTTACTTCCTCTTAAGAAATGCCATGTGTGAAGTCATGTTGGAATTGAATTCTTCTTCTTCATGAAAGGTGACATATTGACACAAGGAGAACCACACAATTTTCTTCTCTTTAAGGAAATGAAAACAAGATAAAGAAAGAGGAAAGGAAGATAAAAATCTTCCCCTTGGCTAAAGAGAATACACGTGAAGAAGAGAAGAAAAAAAGGCTAAGAAGTCATCATGCTTTACAAAATATTTACACAAGATAACATGAAAGGAAGAAGATCTTCTTTTCCTTCCTTGTAGGCCACGTGAAAATGGAGAAAGAAGGAGAAACTTCATGACTTAGACAAGTGGAGGGACACTTGTAAAGAAAGCTTCATGAAACATGACAAGTGGTAGGGCACTTGTAAAGGAGTCATCATGGCTTAGAAGATTTTTGTAAAGTTGGAAGATATTTAGCAAAGAGTCATTATGAGCTTGGTTAGGATGGAATAGAATGAGATGAAACTAAGTTCTAATGAAACCAAATGAAAGTAACTAGCTAGGAAGGGTAGAAATGTCCTTGAATATTTTATTATTTTCCAAACTCTATATAAAGGGAGAAAGGCCTTAAGTGGAAGTCATTTTCCAAGCTTCCTTTCTACCAACATTCACGTGAATCACTCTTCTCCCATCTCTTTCATTTCACTTTCATCCTTTCCTTTTCAAAGCCTAAATCAAGTAGAAAAAGACCCCACTTTCTTGAAGAAATCACGTGTAGAAGAGCTAACATATTAGGAAGAGATAAACAAGCTTAGCAAAGAGGTTATCAGGTATGTATCGTGAAGCTTTATGATAAAGATAGTTTAAGTGTTGTTTGTGTTTGAATAAGTGTTTGAAGTTCATGTGTTGTTGAGTGTTTCTATGAATTTCTATGAAGTTCATGTGTTGTTGAGTGTTTCTATGAATCTCTGTACATAAATGATATGTTGAATTTCTGAGTAAAAGTATGTGAGACAGTGATTGAGGACTGATGTTGAAAATACATATGAAAAGAGTTATGCATTAAGTGAATCAGTTTCATGTGTCTCATATGCATAAGAGTTGCATCAGAGAGGAGGTATGTATAAGAGTTTCCTCAAAGAGGAGGTGTGTCAGAAAGCTGCAGGAACTGAGTCCGTGCGTTCAGACAAAAGGTGTCTGAGTTGGGGGGGTGACTCTTACGGTGGGGAATCACGCCACCCATGATGATCACATGAACTGTGGGTGAGAACCTGTGCAACACCAGGAGACCCTGACTGGTTGGATAAGTTCTGTGCCACAAGGATGGGGCTATCTTTACAATTGGTACCAAATATTAAAAGAGTTTAAGAGAATCATGCATCATGACAAGAGTCTAAGAGAATCATGCATATTTGAGGATGTTGTTATGAATATCTGCAAATTGAATATATTCTATTGCTTAAATTATGTTTATCATAAACTTACCCTGTATTTTGTGTCTGTGGTTGACACTGCTATGACCTCGATTTTATTCGGGCAAGCAGATGAACAGCAAAAAGAGACTATTAGCTGTTTACAAGAAGAGGATTTTGTTTGAAGATGTATTCTTTTGTTACAGAGTGTTTTGAGTTAGTTGTACTCTGTAATAGAACCAGTGTCAGTTTGTAATCTTATTATATATTACTTCAGATTCATAAATATTACTCAGTAATGAAATTTATTAGCAAAATTTTGTTATATTCAGGTGAGTGCTTTTAAGAAAGTTGAAAAGAATTTTCATTAAAAATCAATAATAACAAGAGGGTAAGTCGAGGTGTTACAAGGGGTCCCTCAAAGAGGCAAAGGCTGGAGTCGATATCGACGTTTGTTCCTTTCATCGTGGACAACATCCTACCTTTTTGCCAATGAAGGAAGAGGTTTCTTCGATAGGGGGAAGGACTTTACGGTCAAGGCTCTCATTCAAGCCTCCATACTTAGCCTATCCGACAAGGATATACTAAGGGAGGTTGGTCCTCATGCGTCAATGAACTTTATTGCTCGTTTTGCTACAAGGTCTTGGGGCATTGTCGAGTTTTGGGATGAAGAGTTTGAAAGGGCCGAAGATGAGTCCCAAAAGGCACAAGTTGATGGTGTCAATGCTTAATAAGCTTTAATAACGGCCGCACATGCCCATGTGACCTTTCTGATGTTGGCGGAGGAATCTCAGAAGTCTCTTGCTCATGCTGAGACTAAGTTAAAGGTGTTTGAGTCTCGAGAGAAGGCAGTAAAGATCAGACTTACTGCTGCTAAAGATTCGGCTAAGACTCTTCAAGAAAAGGTCGAGCGTCTTAATAAAGAGTTTTCACTTTCTAAGGTTGCTACTAAGAGATGGAGGAAAAATTGAAGAATGATCTTCGTGAAGCCGAAGCCTAGACTCTAAAGAATCATGAGGCCAAGTTCAATAAGGCTCTCCGTCAGGTTAAGTATTTTTTCAAAGATGTCGACACTTCCCTTTTTAATGTTGACAAGGATGTTACTTGTCAAGGAAGTTAGTCAATGAAGTTGACATGCCTGCGGAGGAGGGGCCCGATTTGTCTTAGTTTATTTTTTGTTTCCTTTTTGTAAAGGAGTAGGACTCAACCCATCAAATAAGCTTCCTTTGATTTTGGAATCAAAGGTTCTTTGCACATTTGAATTTTGTCCTTTGATTTTGTTTGGAGTTTTCGATTTTTTTCAAATGAGTACTTTACATTTTAAGCCAAATAGCTTAGTTTCGCGGTCTTTTAGTTGAGTAATTAAATTCATTTTGGTATAGTCTTAGCCACTTGAATTAAGTTATCTGTAGTCTAGTTTTAGCCGAGTAACTTAAGTTTTTTTTTCTTTGCTTAGCCAAATTTCTAAGTTATCTACGATCTATGTTTAGCTGACTTTGATAGTCGATTTATTGATAGCAAGCCAAACATTTGGTTTTATGCTTCAAGTTTTGGTCTTTAGGCGGAGGAATGTAATTCTACTCGGATCTATAAAGCCAATAATCCACGATTGAAATAATACTTTGATTGATTTTGGAGAATAGGTGTGCCTCATTGAAATATCTCTAACAAAAACCTATTGGGAAAAATGTTAGAGTAGAAAAAAGAGTACATCAATGTTTATAGGCTTAGCTATAATAAAACTTGAGAGGAGTGATATTCCAAGTTCTTGGAATTGCTTTGTCGGATAAGTGTTCTAGTCGGTATGCCACATTTTCAAGTACTTCAATAACCCTGAAGATTCCTTCCCATTTCACTACTAGTTTTCCTTTTATGGGATCTTTCCAGGCTTTTCCACATTTTCTTAGTACTAAGTAACCTTTAAGGAAGCTTCTTGGTTTGACTCTGCTATTGTATCTTTTTTTTCCCTTCTCTTGTATAACCCGACTCTCATATAGACTTCTTTGATGGTCTCTTCAGCTAGATCCAAAGCTTCTTTTAGCATTTCATTTTTTTCTTCTTCTACGAAGTGCATATTTCAAAGGGACGGTTCACCCACTTTCTATCAGTATCATTGCATCTGACCCAATGCCAGGCGAAAAAGGGTTTCTCTTGTTGTTGATTGTGGGGAGCAATGGTAGGCCTATAAGATGATAGATAGTTCTTCAGCCTAGTTACCTTTAGCCCTTCTGACTCGCTTCTTCAATTCTCCGAGTATGACTTTATTGGCTACCTCAGTCAGCCATTACTTTGCACTTATTCTACAAAAGTTGTTCTGTGTTTGATCCCCAAGCTCTCAAGGAATTTTTCAACCCTTTTGTCAACAAATTGTATTCTATTGTCTAAGATCAAAGTGTTAGGGATTCTAAATCGGGATACCACGTTCTTCCAAATGAACTTCCAAACATTGGCTGTCGAGATAGTGGTGATGGGCTTGGCCTCTATCCACTTGGTGAAGGGATCGATGCCCATTATGAGTTATTTCACTTGCCCCTTTGCTAGGGGGGAAGGACCAAGTATGTCTACTCCCCAAATGGCAAAGGGCCAGGGTGCTATTATGTTGTGTAATTCTTCGACAAGCAAGTGGGAGATGTTGCCAAATTTCTGGCATTCTTCACATATTATGTGCAATCTTTTCTCATTGTCAGCCAGCAGTATCTAACCTTGAGAACTCGGGTTGCCAACGATCGTTACCCTAAGTGCATTCCACATATTCCTCTATGCATCTCTTCTATCACATATTCAGGTTGGTCTTTAGTTAGACATTTCAATAGGGGTGTTGTAAAGCCTCTCCAATATAGTTCTTCGCCCTTTATTATTTGATAAATGATATATCTTTTCAGTGTTCTTACTATTGTTGGATTTTTCGGGAGCTACCCTTTCTCTAGGAAGTCCTAAATCTCAGCCATCCACCCTCTCGGTCGGCAGAAGTTTCACTAGCCATTATATGTATGCTTGGTTTCAAGATGGTTTCTTGAATGACCATTTTATGTTGTCCCTTTTTCTTTGTACTAGAAAGATTTTGATAGTAAGTTGGTCTGTTCATTGTTTTCTCGAGAAAAATGTTGAATCTCAAATTTAACAAAGGCATCATTGAGCCGAGTATCCATGTGGTAGTACCTTGCTATCTGTGGATCTTTGGTCTAGTATTCTCTATTCAACTGATCAGTAATGAGTTTGGATTCGCTCCAACATTTTAAGCATTTGACCCCTACTTTCTTAACCAATCTCAGTCTGCTACTAGAGCTTCATACTCAGCTTGGTTGTTTGTTGTTTCAAATTCGAACCTTACAGATTGCTCTAAGATGACTTCGTCTGGGCTTTCTAGAATCACTCCAGCTTCACCCCTTTTTTGTTTAACGAATCATCTACATACAACCTTTACCATTCGAATTTCAGCTCTGGGTTGGTTGATAGTTCAAATTACAAAGTATGCTAGGCATTGTGCCTTCGTGGGACCCTTTGGCTCATACTGGATTCCAAACTCTAACAACTCGACCGACCAAGCTATCATTCATCCTCCAAGTTTTGATTTCTTTAAGATTGTTCGAATGGGATGGTCAATTTGAACCATGATCTGATGGCTTTGAAAGTACAATCATAGTCTTCCACGGTTGTGACTAGGGCCAAGGCTAACTTCTTGATCATTTGATATCTTGTTTATGCATTGTTTAGGATTTAACTGGTATAGTTGACAAGGTTCTGACTCTTCCCTTCTTCTACCACAATCACTGAACTTACAACATGTTTGGATATTGCTAGGTATAAGATCAAATCTTTACTTGGTTGGGGTTTACTCAGGAGAACCAAGGAATTCTTTGAGTTTTTGGAAGTGGGATTTACATTCCTCATTCCATTTTGTTCCCTTCTACTTTTTTAATAGCTTAAAGAATAGTTTAGTCATGTATGTCACTCTCGGTAGAAATTTGGATAGTGCTGCTAGTCGGCCAGTGAGTCTCTGCACCTCTTTCAATGTGTTTGGACTACTCATTACTATGATGGCTACGCACTTTTCTGGGTTAACTTCAATTCCCTTGTGAGTCAGTATAAAGCCTAGCCCAGTTGTTGGAACGTCGACCAGTAGAGGACATTTGCCAAGCTCCCATTGTTGAGTAAGACTTTACATACCAGGAAGTTGACTAATTCTATTTTGACAACCATGGGGTTGTTATGACATCGATCGAGATCTCTGAAGTCCTCATCTGTAAAGGTGATAGGTGGCATGCTTTTGGTGGGATTTTTTCTACTTCTATTGAGTTGATCATTTTAAGGTTGCACACATAATGCATACATGCCGCATTCAAACTTCCGCCTCCTACGAATCCTCCTACTATTGCGTTAATTACCCCTCATAACCGAGTTTCATATGAGTTCCCATCACATGCTTCAATGGTTTCTCAAGGCTTGCTGCATTCTCGGTTTCTTTCCCTTTCCCGTTCATGGTTACGTGAACGGTCTTTGTCTTTGAGGAACTTCTGAAGATGTCCTCTTTGGATGAGTCTTTTTATCTTATCCTTTAGTGTATTGAATTCTTCAGTGTTGTTCCCCGATACTCGGTGATAATGACAATATTTAGAATTTTTTTCCTCTTAGGGGAGGTTGATTTTTAGCCAGCAAGTGGATCAACTCTACGCTGCAGGCTTTTTCTAGCACTCGGCTTTGGCTCTCTATTAACGGAGTGTAATTACTATATCTAGACTGGGGTGGTAGCCTACCACCTTTGGATCTTCCCCGATCTCGTCATTCTTGATTTTCTCCTTCCTTTTCGGTTGCTTTTTTTAGGATTCTCCACGCATTTGCTCTTTGAACGTGGACATCTCTTCCATTTGCATGAAGCTAGCAGCCCTCACCCTTAATTCGTCTAGTGTTGCAGGCACCTTTTTGCAAAGGTTGTCTGAGAAAGGTCCTAACTTTAAGCCCATGATCATTGACGCCAGGGCTACGTCTGGGCTCAGGCCCCTAATACGAACTGAGATTGAGGAGAATCTCTCCTTGAAGCTACAAAGATATTCACTTTCTTCCTACCGAATATTGGCTAGAGCTACTGTAGTAAGGTGGAGTGGTCTACTCGTCGCATATTGCGTCCAAATTTCTCAATAAGTGTTGCAAAGGAGTTTACTGAGTTTTTTGGTAGGCGAGTGTACCAATGGAGTGTTGCACCTTTCAACGTGGTAGGAAACACACGACACATAAAAGAAACCACATTGATAGTGAATAAATGCATCTGCATTACAAAATGCGTCTACGTGCTCGTTTGGGTCTGATAACCCTCGTAACGGTATATGTTAAATGTCTTCCATTCAGGTGGTAACTATACTTCCATGTTCCTTGTGTTTGTTGTTTTGCAGACCTATTGTGTAATTGATGGTGTTTCTTCTCTCCATGTTCTGTCAGCACCATCAGTTTCACCTTGTTGATTATGCATAGTAGTTGTTGAGACTAAGTGTGTCTGGTGATCATGTTGAAGCTTTTGATATTGTTCTATTAGGTCAACATTTTCTTTTCAGAGGTTTTCCATCTCTTAGATGTTCTTTTTGTTAGAGTGTGTCCATCTCCATTTGCAGGACTCCCATTTTCAAAGGTCCCCATGATAGGCATTCCAAGTATGGTAGACACATGTCCCTGTGGTGGTTTTTTTATTGGATTGTTGGTGTCTTGTTGTTATTTGTGGTCATTGATGGTGGTCGAAGGAGAAGTTTTCCCTCGCACCATGGTGGGCATCAAATGTTCTTACCGGGTTTGATATAACCTTCTCACGATGGTGATCCTCCGTGATCTCCATGAACAAGGGTGAGGGTACTTGCAAAGACACTCTGATGCTCAAGTCAGAAGCGTAGAGATGAACAGGTAGATAAGTTTATGGGTTACGAATGATAATGAATACTTGGACTTTGATCATCTTCCTTTTATAGAGGGGAAATTGGATATACAAATCTCAATTTCTCTTAATAATAAAGATAAAGATATATATATATATATATATATATATATATATATCCCAGTGTTAGCGATTATCTGCTACCTTTTAACTGATAGATATAGTTTTCCCTATTTTCTTATTTAAAACCTTGTTAGACTCTTCTAAAGTTATGGACTCGATCGAATGCCAGATATAATATCCTTCTGAGTCTGAGTGATGCACTAATGAGACCGAGTAAAGACTCACCGTGTCCGAGTAGGACAATATATATATATATATATATATATATATATATGTATGTATATGTATATGTATATATGCATGTATGTATGTATATGTATATTATTGTTGGACTTAGTTGAAAGGAATTGAAGATTTGATGGATTCACAACTAATGAAGACTTTGAGGAACTAGAGTTTTGATATGTAATTTCCTTGATGTGTGTGTTTTGTGATATGATATTGAATTAAGTCCCTAGACTAAGTTGTCTCAAACCAAAATGAATCTAATAATTAAGTGGTCATGGTTTTTTGAAAACACATAATCAAGAACTGAGAATTGAAAATTGAGAACCGAGTTTAATTTTTTAAAAATTTTGAAACTGAAAACTCAAAGTTACCCCCAAACGAGCACTTAGTTTTTCATGTTTAACATGTGTTTTTTAAAAATAACATTCTTAGGCAAGAATATTTTTTTAATAAGTTTCCTACATAAACTTTTCCATGAGGAAGGTAGAAATCTTACTTTCCCAAGTTTTATATTTTTTACTGCAAAAAAAATCATGTTATTCTTTATTAAATTATATAATGTGGTAAATAATTAAAATAATTGGTAAAAATATGTATAATTATTTGATTACTAGAAAATTTATTTAAAGATTCTCAATGATCAACCAAATAAATTTTATTCATCCACAGGAAATATAATTCTCGGACATGAAAAATCTTTTCCCCTACCAAACGCCTCATAGGAATTTCTTATGAAATTTAGAGAGAACTTGAGAGTGTGCTTAAGAGATTTTCTTCAAACAACTTCAAAGCGCAACAACTTATGGGTTTTGGAGATCAAGATCAAGGGGTCACAAAATTTTCTTGTAGAAAAGTGTTGTGATTTTAACTTTGTTCCATATCTTTCTTTTTTGATTTGTGAATTCAAGTAAAACCATTGAGATAGGGTGTCTCAGTTCTTGTGGTAGGGTTCCACGATAGCAGTGTAGAACCAATCTTGTAAGAGAAAACCAAGAAATGACAAGAAAGAAAGAATTGAAGATGAAAGCTCTCCTTCTCGGATGTCGTGAAAGAAAGTAACTTTGTAAAAGTATTTCAATTGATAAAATTATTTAAAATTAGAAATATGTTTCCTTAAAAATCAAACATCTAATTCACCAAAAAAAAAACTAAAAATCCAACTTCAAATATTATAATATCATCTAGCTAAGAGCTCTGATTTTAATTTTCTAAACAAAATGAAATAGAGAGAAGCAGGCAGCTAATGGCATCTTAATATAACTACACTTGAGGGGCAATGGGGCATGAATAAGGTGCTCATAATGAGGAAGTATAATAACCTTGGCTTTATATATAAAGAAAAAGGAAAAAGAAGTTTAAATTTTCTATTTTCGGTCGCAAAAAGATATAGTGACGGAATTAGCGACAGAATTAGCGACGGATTTAGCGACGGCTGGAATGCCACGCTGATAGCGTGGGAAGTGCTCCAGAAAGCTATTTTTCACTGGAATGCCACGCCAGTAGCGTGGGACTCACGCTGATAGCGTGGGAAGTGCTCCAGAAAGCTATTTTTCACTGGAATGCCATGCCAGTAGCGTGGGACTCACGCTGGTAGCGTGGGAGCACGGACTAAGGGCCTTTAAAAGGCCATTTTCGCGATTTTTGAAGGGAAAAGCTTCTCCTTCTTCCTCTGAACGCCCTTCCACCATTTTTGAAGCTCCCAAGCTTCCTAAACCTTGGTTTGTTCACCAAATCACATCCCTTAAACACCTTTCTTGATGGAAAACACCTAGTGAGCTTGA